>JAVTVY010046974.1:0-22520 GCA_036873755.1 Hanleya hanleyi
ATCGAGCTGCTCGGAAAACATTTCCCAGAAACCGAGTAATTGTAGGGGGCATAGATCAGCAGTGGCAAGCTGATTTAGTAGACCTCTCGTCCCTGAGCAAAGAAAATGATAACAGTAGATATCTTCTCACGTGTATAGATGTTTTCTCCAAGTACGCTTGGGCTATACCTCTCGAGCGAAAAACGGGAGAAAACTTGGTTAAGGCATTCAAAATCATATTCAAGAGCGGCCGAAAGCCGGCTACCTTGCACACAGACGGAGGCACAGAATTTCTGAACGCGAAGGTTAAAAAATTTCTTAAATTGGAAGGTGTCCACTTTTTTCACACGTTCAATCAAACCCACGCCTCCGTTATTGAGCGTTTTAATAGAACCCTCAAAGGACATGAGTATAAGTATTTCACGGCTAAGAATACTCGTCGGTATATCGATGTCTTGCCGAAATTGATGCAGGGGTATAATCGTGCATTTCACCGGAGTATTGACATGGCTCCGTCACAGGTCAACGCAGAGAATGAGCATATTGTGCGGCAAACATTATACGGAAAAGGGGAAACTGCACAATCACGAAAGTTAAAATTTAAACAAGGACAGAGGGTCAGAATAAGCAAAATTAAAATGCGCTTTGAAAAGGGGTATATGCCGAACTGGACGGAAGAAATCTTTATCATCAAAAGAGTTATTCACCGAACCCCGGTCGTTTACAAGTTAGAAGATCTTAATGGGGAAGACATTTTGGGGACTTTCTACGATAACGAACTTCAACTGGTGACGAAGGGTAAAGATGCCTATTATCAGATTGAAAAAGTTCTACAGACACAAGGAGGGAACATGTCCTACTTAGTGAAATGGAAAGGCTGGCCGTCTTCCTTAAACTCTTGGGTCACCGCTTCACAGATGAAAAAGTTATACTGAATTGTTACATCCGTGTAATATTCAGTCGACTCTAACATATCATCAGTGATGGACGCAGAAAGGAGAAAACTCATAGCCAGCAAGGGGCTGCCGTCGCTACTTTCGTCGCCTTTTGTGTCATAACTAGCGTCTTCAGTGGGCTGTACTCTAATTTTTCGCGAGGGTGGGTGAACAGTAATTCTAATGAAACCAACTCCAGGACGGGGGTAAAAGCCTTGAACGGTACACAATGCCCACCTTTCGCGCAGATCCCTCTTGGTAGTAAAGTCCGAGTTAGCACCGGTGTGTACGAAGGACGTGTAATTGTAGACATTCGTCAATTTCTCAACAACAAAGCTACTCTAAAAGGAATATGGCTGGAATCGGAGCACTGGGAGGAATTTAAAAGAAAATTCACTTTGATAGATCAACTGGTCAGGGGGATCCATCAGTCGAAATGAGCGACCGGCGGGTACACGAATCGAGAAATTCACAGTCCTGGCCTGGAAGAAGAAAACCAACCTCCTCAGAACCAAGAAGTGAGTTTTTCCAGACCATAAGTCATCATTTCAACAATTCACCTTACCATTATCCCTTATAATTTCACTACAACAAACCCCATTTTTGGTGTTATTTCTATATTCATATAGAATTTTTACATCTATCTTCTTTTCTCCAACCAGGAGGAAGCGGTTGAGGGGGAAAGGGAACAGTTAGGGGGAAACGAGCCTGACGCAGCCCCTGCTCCCGCTGAACTAGCAGAGGAGAACAGGGCAGAGGTGAGTTACATAGAACAACCGGTTTCAAGTTCAAACATGTCTATGACGTCAGAGCTAAAAATAAACAAATGTGGGAAAAACCGGTTTCAATTTCCATCATGTCTATGTCGTCACATCTAAAAATAAGCGTATGTACCAATGCCCGGAAAACCGGTTTCAAGTTCCATCATGTCTATGACGTCACATCTAAAAATACACATATGTGGGAAAAACCAGTTTCAAGTTCGAACATGTCGTTATTTCAGCAGCATCCATCTCCACCAACAAGTCAACAGTACAGACAATTTCGCCAACCTGATTTACAAGACCAAGATTTGGCTAACCAGCTACACGAGGTGATGGGATATGCGAGATTTGAACCCGACCCTGTTATGCTTCCTGCTGATTTTCTTCCACATGGAGATCATCTGTCTGACGTCTACCGAAGGAATTGGGGCGGTATACGACGTCATTTCCGTCGAGGAAATAGACTTCAGGACACATATAATTTTAGATTAAATGGGCTTTCTCGCCTCGAGAATTATGGACGGGGTATTTTTGAAGATCAAATGTCTGCATTTAGAATTAACATCTCCGTAGGGTTCATTTTACGCCATTCCGAGACAGGGCATTTAAGATATTACCACTCCTCAGTCAACAATTCTAGGGTTTTTGATACCCCCTTTTTGGTCACCGACGGTGTTTCCATGCAACAATTCGAACGATCGTTGGAAGATCTCGACATGGCCGCGTGGACGAGATCACAGCGACCTGATTCGAAATGGGTTGTAGAACTCGTCACAAACGTCACATTTTATGTCCCCAAATTACGTGACCTACCATTAGGGGCCCCAGTAGTTTTACCCGATTATGTCAAATATAATAAGGGTGTGCACGCCCTGACTGGCGACAGTAATGGGCCATATCAAGATAACAAATGTCTGTTTAGAGCACTAGCTATACACCGTAATATGGCACGTCCTCAAGCATGCACGCGCCAGGCGAACGCGCTGTTTCGGACATACGTGGATGAGACAAAAAAGGGAGAAAAAAGCTTTCGGGGGGTCTCTATAAGTGCTCTGGATGATGTGGAACGAATATTCCGCCTAAACATAGGTGTCTATGCTCTTGAAGTAGACACCAATGCTGATGGAGAGTCTGACGATGAATTTTCCGAGGAGGCGAGTACTCGTCGACGAATCACGGCCGTTCTCGTCCGTAGGTCCCATCGCCGTTACAAAGATACGATGTATCTCAATTTACAGGGAAAGCACTTCAGCTATATCAAAAACTTTACCCAATATTCCCGAACGTTTTCATGTAGTAAATGTGGAATGGTTTCCAAACGATATTCCAATAATGAAAGGCACGAGAAGACGTGCGATGCCTTAACAAAACTGAAGTTTGGTGGCGGTGTCTATCACACCGAGCAAACCATTTTTGAGCGCCTAGCAGACGAGAGAATAACAGTTAAAAAAGAAGATCATTTTTTTCCTTACCGTTGCTGTTTCGATTGCGAAGCCTTCTTGGAGAAAACGGGAGAGCAACAGGGGGGAAAGACAAATTTAATATGTAAACATCAACCCCTTAGTGTATCAGTGGTCAGCAATGTGCCAGGATATGACCAAGCTAACTGTCTTGTATCAAACGGAGACGGACATGATCTAATTTTCCGTTTCATGACATATTTGAATGATATTAGTGAAGCGAGCTTCCGCTTATTATCTGCGAAATTTAAGCCACAACTCGATATTTTGAATGAGAAATGTGGGAACAGCTCGGAAACTCCCAGTACATCCCGTCAAACGGGAGAATGGTGCAAGACCTCCTACTTTGCGAAATTAAGGTCACGCTTTCTACAGTATTTGACGCAACTGCCTGTTCTTGGATTCAACTCGGGGAAATATGACATAAACCTGGTAAAACCTTTCTTTACAAGTACTTAGCAGCCAATGAGGACGTCGGGTTTTATGTCAAGAAAGGGAATAAGCACATGGTCTTCGCAACGGAGAACTTGAAATTCCTAGACATAAGGAATTACCTGTCACCCGATGCGAGCTATGAAAAGTGGGTCAAGGCATATGACTGTGTTCTGGCAAAAGGTAAATTCTGTTATGAATATTTAGATGGTCTTGATAAACTGGAAGAAACTGAACTTCCACCAAGAGCAATGTTTTTCAATGAATTTAAAAATGAAGAACTTTCCCTTGAGGATTATTCGCATCTGCAAGGGATTTGGACCCGAGGGAAAATGGAGACTCTAAGAGACTTTCTAATTTGGTATAACAAACCTTGATGTCATTCCATTTTTGGAAGCGGCCGAAAAGATGTTTGTATTTTACAAAAATCTAGAAGTCGATCTCTTCAAAGATTGCATTTCCGTCCCGGGTGTCTCATTGAAATATATGTTTAAAGATCTGCAGACATACTTTACACTTTTCGAAGAAAAAGATAGTGACATATATCACACTATGCATGCAAATCTCGTTGGAGGGCCCAGCATCATTTTTAAGAGATACGCCGAGAAAGCAAAAACAAAAATAAGAGGAGGGAAGACCTGCTATGATGCGAATGCGCTCTACCTTTGGGCTTTGTCACAGCCAATGCCAACCAAGGAGTATTCCAGACGGCAAGCCGAAGATGATGGAAAATTTAAACTCACCAAATTTAGTAAATGTACAGCTGTTCAATGGCTCGAATGGGAAGCCCATAATCGTGGAATAAAAATTAGGCACAAAGGGAATAACACAGAAAAACGTGTTAGTGACAGGCAACTTCCGGTTGACGGGTTTGCCGTTATCCAGGGGAAACCCACTGTTTTCGAATTTCAAGGGTGTTATTTTCACTTTCACGGTTGTGAGCTGAATTACAACAAAGACGGGTGTTTGAGATACAACGAAAAAAGGGGGAAAACACCCCAAGAGTTACAGGCTGACCCACATGAAAAGAAGGCGTATATACAGTCTTGCATTTGATTTCGTTGAACTTTATGAATGCGATTTTCTAAAACAGCTGAAAAATGACATCAAGATCAGAGACTTCGTAAACAAGATGAGACCATTACATAATAAATATCTTATGACAGAGGAACATATCATAAGCGCCGTAAAAAGTGGTGACCTATTCGGTTCCGTCGAATGTGACATCGAGGTCGCAGATGGTAAGAAAGAACACTTTGCCCAATTTTCTCCCATATTCAAAAACCTCGATCTTTCTCGTGATGACATAGGGGACTTTATGAGGGACTTTGCCATAGAACACGGAATTATGCCTCGACCCCGTCGGACCCTTGTTAGTAGTATGTTTGCACACAAAATGTTATTCGCAACACCTCTCATTCAGTGTTATCTCGCGCACGGTTTAAAGGTCACAAAAATTTATCAAACTATTGAATTACTCCCGATACCTGTTTCGAACCTTTCGCTGAGGCCGTCAGCAACGCGAGAAGGGAGGGAGACCTAGATCCAAGAAAAGCAGTCATCGCTGACACGATGAAACTGCTTGGGAACAGTGCCTATGGAAAGACAGTAACGAATAAACTGAAATATAACACCGTGAATGTGTGCGGGGAGGAGAAAGCTAGGAGGCTCATCAACTCCCCATTTTTTCGCACTTTAGACTGCATTGATGAAAACACATTTGAAGTTTCATCAGCCAAGCACAGAATACAGATGAACCTGCCTTACCAGATTGTCTTTATGGTTTACCAGTATGCAAAATTGAAAATGCTTCAATTCTATTACGACTTCTTGGACAGGTCCGATTTTGAATTTTTAGAAACGGATACGGACTCGGCATACATCGCAATATCTGGTGAAATTTATGGAGAATCTCGTCAAGCCGGAAATGCTGGAGGAGTTCAAGGCAGAGCGGGGCACATGGCTACCGCGGGAAGACACTCCAGAACACGCCATATTTGATAAACGCCAACCCGGGCTATTTAAGCTTGAATTCGAAGGTAGTGGCTTCATCGGTCTTAGAGTCGGGGGAGAAAATTCAGTTGTAAGGGTGTAGGGCGAAGGGATGGGAACATAAATAAAGATTTATACTTCTCTGTACTTCAGAGCAAAGTGAGTCAGCAAGGGGAAAATAGAGGAATGAGAATGTTTGGGAATCAAAAATGTATTCCTACTTGCAAAAGAAAGATGCTTTCACGTATTTTTATCCTAAGAGGAAAGTTTTGGAAGATGGGATATCGACAACTTATCTCGATATCTAGGCCTTCCTTAACATATCCTCGTCCGTAACCCGCTACATTGTACGAAAATAATGTTTCCTTATGTTTATATTGTATTATTTTCTTTGAATGGGTGTACAATGTCAATAATTACCTTAGACTGAGAAAACATTTCCAGTTGGAGTGACGGAATAAAATCATCTGGCAGGGCCACAATTTCTGTTCGGTGTTCTGTTTTATTTATTTCCCCACTAATTAGGGGTTTACCTTGGGTGGATGAAATTACTAACATACTTGCGAACATTTGGTGAGTACGAAACTGGTTTTTTAATTCTTATATTCCGGGCACTTCATAAAAAGTACATACAGAATTACAAAGCAAAGTTAATACACTTACATACAAGCAAAAAGTACTACGTGAAAGAAATGTACATTGGTACACGAGAGGATGTGTGTGTCACTTTATTACAAACTACAAGATTTTCACAAATTTATCAGTGCCGGCTGTTACGATATAATATGTGAGACTGGATCCCTGTGTCATAATCTAATGATGGACAAATAAGCGATTAAAGGCGTAAGTTTTTCTTTTTATACAAGCCCTGTTTGTAACCAATATAGTAGTCTGCTACCCTGTCATTGCAACATCTGTTGACCCCATTTGACGACACAGTCAACCGCGTGTATGGCCCGCGTCACTGGCATAGATTTAACAGGCTCTTCGCTTGTGAAAGTATGACCCATATTGTGTGTGTGTATATAGCCTAGCATGGGTGACTGGCCTACATTTAATGTTACAGGCTGATGACTCATATTTCTTCTTTAACCGTGTATAGCGTTGTTCGAGTTAAAATGGAGAGATATATGTTATAAATACAGCAGAAGCTACCGAATTTGTCAGCCAAAACATAAAAGGGCGGTTTCTTAACATGGTACTCGCGAGTGTGCGAATTATGTCAGGCTATATCTGAAACGGTTTTCCCCAATACTTGTAGGTCATGTGTGACGTCAATTCTATGAATATTGATGTTTAGAGTTTAGTGCAGAACAGTTTTGACCCCCGTCGTATCGGCTGTCATAATTCGAATACGAGTTTGATATTTGATCATATTACTTGTTCAATAATTTCTCAATACCCCATATCACATTACGAGCGTAATTTGATACCTCTAACAGCCCCCTTGTGGTAATTAGATCAAGGGTATCAGGTTACGAGTTCACTTGCTCCCGATATACTACTAACGTTTGCCCGAAATATTCTGGTAAACAATACACCTCAAACCATGCACTGGGCTGAGCAGATCATCACGAAATCTCGTTGAAATGTCGTCTTCACGGACATCGATAGGAGCCCCAACGTAATCTGAATATATATCCAGGCCAACTTCGAACTCCAGTATACCTCTAGCAGGAAAATTAGAGATATTCGCGAGACACTTTGTATTATGATGGCGAGAGAAGTGTTTCCAAAACGCAAATCAGAGCATCGAGTTTGTTGATGAAATTGGCAATACTCGTGGCTTCCCGCAACGCTTGAAGTTTCACCAAATTGTCTTTGACTTTAGATGTTTGCAAAGATTTGCGAATGCACTGACTAACCGAACTTGACGCTCTCAGTTTTTGCGAAAAGTGCGACGTCATTGGTTATTCGCGCTGCAACAGGCTGGTAAACGTAAAAAGTACGAATTGCTCTCGGAACAAGAATAAAAAACTACCGAGTTCATCTTTATGCCAATATTTCAAACGAAATTCATTTGATGTTCATTCCCCACGTGTATACTATGCGAACACGATAGTTAACAATCCAGAAAGTGTTCATATCGTATGCTGATAGCAAAATACGAGCGTAGCGTGCAAGATCTATGGCGTTACGTTTCGTAACTTGTGTCTAATTCCGCTTAACCCGGGGCTAGGGGCCGTATGAACCCATGTACTTCAAGATCCTCATGGTACTCATATGAACAGGCACAATCAAAGCGTGACTGAGATACATCATTCTTTAGATGACGACTTTAGAACGAATATTATGGATTAAGAATACTGATCAGCGATACGGATTTGATATTTTTGGACCGCTGCTCTCTTGCAGGAAACAAGCCTATGTTTATGTATACTATGATTGTCTTTTTGAATTTGATGCTAATACTGTTATATGGAATATGGAATAGGTCTTTGGATTATGGACGCAGATATTCTCTAATGGACGACGGCTGAATTATGAATGACGGACCAGACGCTTGCAATTCATAGCTATCATAAACAATCACCCCCAATAATCCCGCTGCCGCGTCGGCAATATAGTTTGCATTTTTCTGCGTACTCGCCACAACACTCCGACAAAAAAGCCCGGGAAATAAGACTGTCAATCTGTCAATGTCATGAGAAAAACGGTTTTCAACCCGAAGCTAGTATGGGGGTTGATCAAAGAGGAGTGTCACGAGGAAAGTGCATGTTACCCGAGTGTGATTGAAGAGTTTGAACGAAGTGACGGCAACAGCTGCGATTATTGCGGAGATCCTGCAGCAAAACATGTTTCAGTGTCTCCACTACCGGCGCAAGTTCAACATACATGTACAGCACAAGAAGTTGAACAAGCCATAGTGGCACCTGCTGTGGTTGCAGGCCCTACATCATCTACTCCAGCAGGTATATTATCCATGTTTTCATTCAGAGTGAAACAATGAAAGGTATAGGCCTATTTTTTTTGGAAGGGGGGGGGGGGTATCCCAGTATGGCATGACTGGAAATATGCCCTCTTTTTAACAATATTGCGGGGTTTACTTTAGACATATACTCAGCCCTGTGGGGACGGCCAACAATTCGAAAGACGACGGTAGCGACCTCTGAAACGGTTGGAATACAACACAGTAAAACATTAAATTGCTTTCTCACCGTTTGAATGTCTGAAGCCTTCGCCAACAGAATGTCCCCTTTCAAACATCTGGAAAGTCCTTTATTAGACACCATGCAGGCATAAACTTTGCCTTATCTGCTAAAATTGTGTTGGCTTCCTTCACAGGGCTGTGCATATATCCATAGTAAACATTACAATATTAGAGGGCATGTGTCCAGCCATGTCATATTTTAGCAAGATGGCTTGAACAATTATTTTGCATTAAAAATTACCAAAATCTTTTCCCAATGTAGATTTGAATTGTTCTCGAAACTCGTGCTTAGTACCTCCATCCTCCCTGTTATGTCAAAAATTATGTTAAGAATATTTTAAGCAAATGTTCATTTGCAGTTGGTATGTTTTTTACTCTTTTAACAGGCCATCAACAGTGGATGAATATCAAGCTTGGATGGATCCCAAATGCCAGACGTCCAAGTGGTATGTTCTATAACCAGGTGCTGCCAAAATTCTACCATTCTAGTCGTGCCTATTACGCTCATGATAAGCAATTTCGTGCTGCATTTTTATTGCCGAAAGGTTCAGGCAGTGGGATGTGGTATCGTCAGTGGAAAATTTAAAGAAAACATACCGATATGCATGAAGCGACAATTCGGCATGTGCTGGTCAGTTTTTGCCAGAGGGATTCCCTCCTCGCCCAAATGATGCTCACAATATCAGGCCTCTTTTGGGAAGTTTAAGTATGTTTAATGAGGATGCTCAAAGAGAGAGAGAGAGAGAGAGAAGTAAGGTTTAATGTCGCATTCAGCAATATTTCAGCTATATAGCGACGACCAAACAAAATTCTAAGTAATCAATTCAAAAACTCCGTAAACTAATGCGTTAAAACAGGTACAAACATTAAAATTTGTACAACAAACCAATCTCTCTCAAATAATTTAAAATACAATCCTCTTTCACTCTGCTAAAAAGATCTTCCAGCGTAGCTGCTCGATAAAAAGTATCTCTTACAATCTTAAAATTTATGCAGTCTATGAGAATATGTTTCACCGTGAGATCTTCATGGCAAGGTATACATCTTGGAATCGGCTCCTGTTTCAGTAAATATTCATGAGTTAATCGTGTGTGACCGATCCTACATCGTCTGATCATGGCCTGGTCGAAACGCTTATGACTGTTCAGATGAGTATAATCAACCGTTTTTCTGAACTCGTGAAGTTTGTTATTTTCCATAGTATCCCATAAAGATTGAAACAGCTTTCTGACATAAGCGCAGATAGATGGTCTGAAATCGCTGTATGGGATTCCGACGGGATCAACTTCTTCATCTAAAGCTGCCTTAGCCAATCTATCAGCTTCAGTGTTGCCTTTGATGTCAACGTGACTAGGCACCCAACAAAACACAATATCTATCTGTTGATCAAATCTGGTGTTATATAATCGCAGAATTTTCAAGATGGTGGGATGAGTTGAATTTCCACTTTTAATTGCTTTAAGGCATGATAGTGAATCTGAGAATATGACATATTTTTTCCTTCTAGTGGATCCAATACCTTCTAAAGCTGATAATAGAGCTTTTGCTTCTGCAGTAAAAATGGAACTTTTACCTGGCAGACGATATGTTTTAGTTTCGGAACTAAAGATAGTAGCACACGCTACTCTCTCGCCATCTTTAGAACCATCTGTATAAATAGCCTGATGTGATTTGTATTTCCCTCTCAGTAGACCAAATTCTTGTGTATACACGAGCTGGCTCGTGTCTGCCTTTTTATATTTCGTCAGTGAAATATCTACTTCTGGCGTGGCTAACTGCCATGGTGGAGTTGGCAAGAGCTCGTTAGGTAAAATTTGACTAACTTTAATATCAGCTGCTACAAGGTGTGGTTTCATACGGATTCCAAGGGGTGGAATAATCGAGGGTTTTTGTGAATATAAATCTGCGTACTGAGGGTTGAAAACACAGTTATATGCAGGATTTGAGTGGTTCGAATGCAGTTTTGTGATATATTGCAGCGATAATTTAATTCTCCGAAGTTCTAAAGGAAATTCATCCGCTTCGACATACAAGCTTTCTTTGGGTGATGTTCTGAACGCACCGAGGCAAAGCCTTAGTCCTTGATGGAGAATAGGATCTAGCTTTGCCAAGTTTGACTTGCTTGCACCATTGTAAACAATAGAACCATAATCGAGTTTGGAACGAACAAGTGATCGATATAAATAAAGGAGAGTTTGCTGATCTCCCCCCCCCCCCCACTTATAGCTGGCAACTACTTTCAACAAATCTAGAGCTTTCGTGCATTTGGCTTTAAAGCAATTTATATGTGATTTGAATGTTAGTCGTTGATCAAACAATATGCCTAGAAATTTGACCTCTTTTACTACTTTGATTTCAGTTCCGTCTAATTTTAGTTCTGGATCTTTGTGCTGGAAATATTTTCTGCAAAAGTGTATACAATTTGTCTTCGCTCTGGAGAATTTGAAGCCATTTTCCAGACACCATTTCTGAATTCTGTTTAGACAAAGGTGTAATGTTCTCTCAATATTGTGTATACTTTTCCCACTACACGATATATTGAAATCGTCTACAAAAAGTGAGCCATCAATTGATTTATTCAGAACTGCAGCCAAGCTGTTGATCTTGATACTAAACAGAGTAGTAGACAAAATACTGCTCTATGGGACACCCTGGTCTTGATCAAAATGAGCAGACATAGTTGTACCCAAACGAATTTGGAATTGTCTATCATTCAAAAAGTTGGAAATAAAAACGGGTAAACGACCTTTTAATCCCATCTTTTGAAGATCTTTAAGAATCCCGTATTTCCATGTAATATCGTAGGCTTTTTCTAAATCAAAAAAAGATAGAAACCACATGTTCGTTCTTGGCGAAAGCATTCTTAACATACGAATCTAATCTGACTAAATGATCAATGGTCCTTCTATTTTTTCGGAAACCAGCTTGAATATCAGTAAGTTTCTTTTCAGTTTCCAGGTACCAAACAAGGCGATCATTTATCATGCGTTCCATTATTTTGCAGACACAGCTAGTCAGTGAAATCGGACGATAATTACCAGGGTCTGTATGGTCACGACGAGGCTTTGGTACTGGTATAACTATGGCATTGTGCCATGACGGAGGAAATTCTTCTCTATACCAAAGTCTATTGAATATGCGTAATAGGATTTCTAGAGATGATTCCCGTAGATGTTTCAAAAGCTGATAATGAATATTATCAGGGCCTGCAGCAGAATCATGAGCTTTCGTGAGAGAAGCATGAAGTTCTTCAATTGTAAACGAAGCGTTATAGCCTTCATGGTTACCGAAGGTTAATTCAATTTAATTTTTCTCTTCTCTTTTTTGGAAACTTTGAAATTTAGGTACATAATTTTCTGATGAAGAGTTTTTGGCAATTGTTTCTCCTAATTTATTTGCAATTTCTACTCTGTCAGTAATCACCTGATTTCCATCGTTGAGATGATGAACGCTGGACTTGGAGCTTTTACCTTTTATTCTTTGGATCATATTCCAAACTTTTGTTATAGGAGTATGAGTATTTATCTTAGAAACATAATTTCTCCAAGAATCACGTTTATTCTGTTTCATGGTTCTACGAGCTTTAGCTCTTGTAACTCTGAGATCTTTCAAATTTTCAGGATTAGGATGTCGGCGAAAATATCGTTCAGCCTTCTTCCTACATTTTCTTGCTTCTTTACAATCATCATTAAACCAAGGTTTCTTAATATGTGCAACTCCTGAAGATGTGGGAATGGTTTGGTTGGCAATTTCTATCAACATATCTGAGAATAGCTGTATAGGATCTGAAGCATCAGCGAAGGGGACTGATTGTAGTTTTTGCGAACAAAGCTTTTCAAACTCGGGCCAGTTTGCTTTCTTGAAATTAAACCTTGTGAAATGAGGGTCATCAGCTGAATGAACAGCTTTTAGGACAGTGGGAAAGTGATCACTTCCACAAAGGTCATCATGAACAGACCAAGAAAATTCTGCTTTCTTCAGAAAGGTCTCGTTGAGACAAAAAACTGATGGTTCATAATCTTGAGTTAATAATTGGAGTTCATTTAAATTTGGCGAAACTCCTCTGCAATTCCACTGAACGATAGTTGGTGGCTGAGCCATCTTTAGTCTGTATACAGAAATAAAACACAAAACTGCCCAAGCCAAGCTATATAAGGTTAGCTTAGCCATTATGTACGTTTTATTTTGGGTAATTGTTTTTTAACTTTCTTTTTATTTTTCATTTCTTCTCTCTTGTCTTTTTTATTTTCTTTCTTATAAACTTCTTTCTCTCTGTCTTGTCCCAACAAGTCCTTCGACCGTTGGTTCAAGAAAGTCTCACCTTCTAACGGACGATCATTACACTCATGATACTCCTCATCTGAAAGCATGGATGACTCGTTGGTAGGAGTGGAGGTAGTATCGACTATTTTAGGCTCTTTGCCTGTTTCGCTATCTAGGAAATTCTCTTTCTCCTTTTGCCGATTCGAGGTAGTTTCATTGCTACAAGATAACTGATTACTTTCTTCTGTGAATTCATTCATGACTTCCTCATTCGGTGTAAAGTTTACGTCTACACCCGAGTGAATAGGATTAACGAAGGAATTCACAGACTGCACAGGTGTATCCGGAGCCGACACACCGCCAGTATCCGGTAAGTTGTCTGGAGTCAATGTGTTGTCAACACCTTCAGTCTGATCAGAATCAGACTTCTGATCACCTGACTCCGGCTCTACACCATCGCAAACCTCACTATCACTGTCATCTTCATCTTCCGAACCACAACCTACCTCCATCGCGTCACCGAGAGGCTCGTAGTGGTTTGAGGTTTTCTCATTGCTCCCAGCGGCAACTATCTCCTGATGACGTTTGATAGGTTTGCCATCAG
The DNA here is from genome assembly GCA_036873755.1 of Hanleya hanleyi. NCBI lineage: Eukaryota > Metazoa > Mollusca > Polyplacophora > Lepidopleurida > Hanleyidae > Hanleya > Hanleya hanleyi. The sequence goes on from JAVTVY010046974.1 coordinate 13,581, forward strand.
GGCCTACAGTCTTCCATAGGTCCATGGCTTGTTGTTTTTTTCTGCTGAAGAGTCTCGGCGCTAAGTCCTCCTCGGACTTCTGCTGGAGGAACAGACCGAGTACCAGAGGAACCACCCTTTCCGCCGTTAGCTACGGTATCTCCAGAAACCTGTTTGGCTTTTGGACAGGTTTTTAAAAAGTGTCCTTCCTGATGACAGATCAGGCATCTATTTTTGAAAGGACACCTCGAGTTCATATGATCTTCTGATCCACAAGTATAACATGTTTTCACTTGACCGTTATACCATACAGGAAGTCCCATACCTCCAATTAAAATAGAAGAAGAAGAGTACGTTTGAATTTCGTCATCCAAATTCTTCGAACTCCTGTCTCAAACTCTCTATCAAAGGAATAGAACTCCTTTTGTACAGAGAGAATATCTCCGTAAAGCTCAAAACACTTCTGATCGCAGAATCTGGGAAATCGCATGGTCCTTTCATCTTTACTAGCAATTTTCCTGGATCTATTCCTTCAAAATGGCCACGTTGATCTCTAACGCGAATACCTTCCAGCACTAGGCGAGTTTTGGTAATTTCATTTGGCAGTGTGACGTTCCACAGGGTATTTGATACCTTTACTAGACCTTTAAGGACTTTCGGTCCTGATCCAACAGTGTCTTTTAATGCGCGATATATATCAATCGCATTAGCTTTCTCTAGACCTTGAAGTTGTAGGCTCAGTGACCTATCAAACTTTCTAAAGGCCATAGTGAAAAAAAAAAATAAAAAAATTTAAATCCCACTAGGGAATCTCAATACAACTACAGACTACAAATAGTAGCACGCACAAACCCCAACAGTGTGCCTCCCCACAGAGTAAACATTGCCTACCCCCTCGAGGGAGCCTCACTCTAAAGGTGAAGGTGAAAACTATATAAGCAGTACAACAATACACTCTCTCTGAACCTCGGGTCTCGGTCGAACAACTGCCCAGTTCTAAACCTGGCCGTTGCTGGGTGATGCCGAGGAACAAAAGAACAAAAGACTCGCTCGAACTTGTACTCTGAGGGCTAGCCTTCAGTATACACTTTCAATATGTACATGTATTTAGCCTAGCTCAATATAGGCAGATATGTGCAAATCGACCTAAGCCAAACTGAAAGAAAAATTAACCAACCACAACCTTGATCAAGCCAACAAGGAAATATATATACACCAACAAAATACGAAATATTTACAGACAGCGAACAAACAGAGAAGAGGGAGACAGAAAAAAACCACCGACCCTCTCGGTCACAAAGACCGAGACGGCAGCAATAGCAGATCTCTGCCTTCTCAACCCAATATATTACTCAAAAATCAGAGCTAAGACCAGCTGAAATCCGCAGAAATAGACAAATTTGTCGGAGCGAAGTGAAAACATGTCTGACTCCCAATCTCTCTACATCCGGGCTCGGATGCTCAAGGAATCACCAGTAGATTACATATGCATGACGATTCACTGTTTTTGGTAGATGGAGGCAGAATCAAAACTGGTGGTTTGTATGCTCACAAATTCAACGAGTCCATGATTTTCGATGTGAATATCTTGAAACAGGAGATTGACGGTACACAGAATCAGCTGAATAGTGCTTTGGAACTTGTCAGTAGTTGTTGGGGGCAGCTAAGAAGCGAAAATGCTTGGTCCATCAAGAAGAGAAAGCAGCAGAGAATGAAGAGAAATATGGTGCACATTTTCATATTTCGTGGAGGGGAAAGATTGTGTGGAGGGATTAGTCTAGAATTTGGGGTTAATCAAATAACCGAGATTTCTCTTGAAATGAGAGACCTATTCTGCCTGAGCACCATGTTGGACATGGGCTGTTTCAGATAACCTGCTGCAGCTTTAGTGGCAGATTTTTGGTGGTGGTTGTATCATCATATTTGAGAAGATTTTGGCATGAAATGAAGTGATACTGGCCTTATGATTTTATTTTGGCATAATATTAAATATATTCTATTCATCAAGCCGTTCCAGTTCATATTTTGTGCTTCTCTAGTCATTATAGGTTGTAGTCGCATTGTTGGTTAATAATATTTTCCACCATACTGTTAGTTGGTGGTGTCCTATTTTAATACCTCATACATGTGAACAGTCAACTACATGTACCATGACGATTTTCTATTTTCGTAAAATATTATAACATGTACTGAACGTCAAATACTCAGGCTATGAAATGTACATAATTAGGCTCACACATGATCCCACGCTGTTCTGGTTTCGCGGCCCTATAATGTTTGTCTTTTGTGTGTGGCTACTGGGCAAGAATCTAGTCCGCTGTTCTGGTTTCGCGACCCTAGAATGTTTGTCTTTCGTGTGTGGCTACTGGGCAAGAATCTAGTGGCCGTTTGACAAGTGCCAATGCTGTCTAACTTGTCTAATCTACTGTTACACACTTTTACTTCATGAACTTCTGGTGCTGCTAAAATGTTACATTCTTGCACTATATCAACATCAGGTAAACTTCTGTTCAATCATGTCAATACACTCTGGTGGAGAGGTGGCTATATGACTCTCATGACATCGCATTGTATCCTTTTCAATCCCCCCTCCAAATATCATTCGGGTAAAAAAATATGTGTGAACATCTTACTTATCTTACACCGAAACCTGTATAATCCGACCGTGCTCTGGACCAACATTTTTTGCTGGTTTTGGCAGGGTTCTGGTTTACAGAAGTTGAAATCAATGGTAAACTGCCCATCGATACCAAGGCAAATGTCAATGTATGACGGTTGGTCAGTCTATTCAGGTGTCGGTTTAGGCAAGTTTCACTGTAAAATCTTTCTGAGTCAAATGTACATGCACATCAGGTCTTCTAGCTCAATGAAATCAACTTTTTTACGTGCTCAATGTACATGATTTTCCATTGAAATTATTTGTTGATATTATATAGCTGTGCCAAAACTGTTTTACAGGTTTAATGATAATGAACTTGCAGAGTGCATTATATTTGACATGCTAGTTGTTCAGTGATAAAAGGGTCTTACAGTGGTTTCATGTTGTCAGGCATCTATACTGTAGTTCACAGATACCAGACTGATATTTAATGTTGATACTATAGAGTATTTTATTCACTATCCCAAGTGTCCTGTTCTTTTGTATGCACCTCCCCCTCCAATAGGGAACTCGCTTCAGCAAAATTTTGTTGTTATGTAAATAACACCAAGCTGGAATGACACATATGGTCATCGCCTAGAAGCCCATTAATGATACATGTACATGTCTCTGATACCATTCAACTGTTCAATATGAAAGTTGGTACATCATCGATACATCAAGAGACTTTCAATAAATTACCAAGCCGGCTTTTCTGATTGTGCGGAAGTCTTGGTGGCCATCTTTAATTTATGCACTCATTTATGACACATGTACATATCTCTGACACCATTCAACTGTTCAATATGAAAGTTGGTGCATCATCGATACATCAAGAGACTTTCAATAAATTAGCAAACCGGTTTTTTCTGATTGGATGAAAACCTTGGTGGAGATGTTTTATTAATGATACATGTACATATCTCGGATGCCATTCAACTGTTCAATATGAAAGTTGGTGCATCATCGATACATCAAGAGACTTTCAATAAATTATCAAGCCGGCTTTTCTGATTGGACGGAAGCCTTGGTGGCCATCTTTAATTTATGCAAAATGATTAATGATACATATCTCCAATACCATTCAACTGTTCATTTTGAAATCTCATTACCGACATATCTCAAGAATGACATCCCTGGGTACACCATATGGCCATGACCCAGAAGCTTATCGAATCAGGAGCAGAGGGGTTTTCAGATACGCGGCTTCGTATTTTTGTTTTTCTATATATTTTTTTTTTAAATCTCTTGGTCCTATGGATAGTCACGTATAAAAAATTAACGTCCTACATAAAATAGCGAGAAAAAAGTCCTGGTCCCCCCACTGTTTGCACCGGTCCTACTCCATCAATATTGCACGGTCCCTAAACTTCCAAATTATCTAGGCTCCGATAAAGAGGAATACCAGTACTAGTAGTTTAAGTTTGAAGGGGGCACATCCATCCTCAATGCAGTGTTGCACGTGGTGTTGATGTATGAATGTGTGTGTGTGATCGAGTGTGTGCAGAGGGCCTCAGGGTAGATCAGTTTGAAACTGACTCAGTGTGTATCTTATATACTTACACCCTCATGAAATTCTATTCAAATAATTAATGCGTCAGATCCGTCATTCATTGGGAAGTGGTCGTCCAGCAGAGTCTCCAAAGGTCCATTATCCAAATATCTGTTTCATTAATAATATTATCACCTAAGTTAACGTCATCGAAAAATAAAAAAGTAAATTTCTCAAAGCAGTCAACAGTTTTCAATGATGCTGACAAGATCAACTGATATTCTGTTCATCAAATCCGTATCACAATTCAATGTTCGTAGAGTGTAGTAGAACTTTTTAATGAATATTTTAATCTGCTAGCCTAGATGAGTATCTCAATCGATAAAACAAAATCACGGCCGAAATGTCGCCTGCCAAAATGTCTCATAACAGAAAATGCTCGTTATGTTCACATGGGTGGTCACACATGCACACAAGAGAGTCTTAATATATGAATCTGTTAAATTTGTGTACGTGTTGAATCGCTACGTAAGAGAGACAAAGCTGTGCCTGAAGAATCTGACCATTCTTCAATCAGAAAAGAAAATATACTTTATCAGTTAAAAAGGGAATGTAATTTCAGTGCTAAAATTTAGTTACGAAGTTATATTTATCTTCTTGGTAAATATTCTGCACTTGAACTGTCACACGATGTCTGTTTAGAGAAACAACCATGCATCATGGATGTTCTTCCAGTTTCAAAGCATTTGAATGGTTAATTCAAATTTTCAAATTGAAATCTGGGATATTCATTGGTTGGTGCAGAAAAATCAAAGAACATCCAGTCAATCACAGAGTTTCTGTAATGGTTCACTACACTGTAATGATCGTCCAACTTGCTTATTATCCCATAAGAAGAACGATGATCGTTTGTTCACCCACACCACACGTTAGTTCCATTTTCTATCGCAATCAATCTTAACGAATGTTCGCTTGCCAACTGCTGTTTACAATATAGCGGCCGTCTCCATACCTCTTTTAGATGTGACTACGTAGGCGGCCGCAAAATATAACACGCGTTCTCATTGGCTAGTCGATAATGACTGACAGCGTCTGCGCGCCAGGTAAAGCACTATGAAGTAGGAGATTGTTTTGCAGACAGTTTTAGGAAGTTACAAACTCTGACACCGGGAGAATGGTGCAGGTGGGGTGTGGATAATTTCTGGAATAGTCCATTATGTTTTATTTCGATTAGGTTGTTGGTGAAGATGGTTATAATTATCTAAAGATGTTCGTCCACGTTACAGATATGGCAGAGCTCTGTTTTATGTGCCCCGAAAATCTACTGCCAGAGAGCAAATCACAGAAATCAGATTGTTCAACCTGAAGTTTATGCTTTGATCTGTTTCAATACAGTAGTATGTATATAAATATATATTGGGGGCAATTATGAAAATATATCGGTTGTATATCTAATCAAAGTATTTACATCTTCTAGACAGGTATAATCACACGTCAAGCAGATCACAAAGAAATCCCGCATCTCCAGAGACCTGGGAACCACTACGACGATCTCCGAGACTCACGAGACCGGTGACATACATGTATCGTCTTACTAGTACGCCGACAAAGACGGCCAATCGACGTCAACCCCCATGTGAGGAAAGCTATTATTCCCACTCGATTAGCGAGTGGTTCAAAAAAGAAGCGAACACCTCTGTCTAAGAGGAAGAAAACCGTATTCAAGAAGGCCCATGAACTATGGATGATTACGGGGGCGGAAGTTCTCGTTATTGTCAAAGTGAAAAAGGAAGAACTCCATTGCCAAAACATACCATGGAGGCTCTGAGGAACTGGTGATGGAGTTTGAGACATCCAGGGTCTCAAGGGGTAAGAAGCGCTGTGAACTCTACGGGAAATTCGATAAAGTCACATATGAGCAGTGACCATGACGAACAAAACTGTACGCGGACCCATGCTAGGAGTTTCCTCACTACATGTAGTTGACACACCCTTCCAGGATGAGACTACCGCCACCCATGCAGGTTCCACCACTGAACCGGAGGGACCACATGTCCAAGTAATTGGCCCGGAAGAAATTTCTAATGGAATGGTTTCCAGACCATTTACTGAAGAGGCTTCTCATCTTACTGGTAAAAATGACATACCCTTCCAGGATAAGACAGCCGCCACCACCAATGCAGATTCCACCAATTACAAGCGTCTGGTCCGTCATTCATAATTCATTCATAAGAACCAGAGGAACCACAGGTTTCCAGATCAGTCACTGGGGAGAAAAGTTCTGATTCACCACAACAAAAAAAGGAAAGAGGCAACAAGAAACTCAAAGGCAGTTCATCGCCAGTCAGACTCTGCAATCAGGTTTCTACCCGCAGCTATTCTGGCATGCAGTCGCCAATTTCTGGAAAGTCTGCGTCTCCTTCTCTCCAACTCCACACAGGCATGTGGGTGGCACCTGCGTATTTCGAAAGTTAAGGTGATAGAAATTGAAGATGACAAGGTTAAAGTCAAATTTCTGGCAAAGAAATATCATTCATTCGTTTGGCCAGGTAAAGATGACATCGAAGTTATGCCAGCCATTTACATTTTTTGTAAAATCAAACTGCAACTGGAGAGAGAGAGAGAGAGAGAATTAAGGTTTAACGTCGCATTCAGCAATATTTCAGCCATATAGCGACGATCAAACAAAATTCTAAGTAATCAATTTAAAAACTCGGTAAACTAATGCGTTAAAACAGGTACAAACATTAAAATTTGTACAACAAACCAATCTCTCAAATAATTCAAAATACAATCCTCTTTCACTCTGTTAAAAAGATCTTCCAGCGTAGCTGCTCGATAAAAAGTATCTCTTACCATCTTAAAATCTATGCAGTCTATGAGAATATGTTTCACCGTGAGATCTTCATGGCAAGTTATACACCTTGGAATCGGCTCCTGTTTTAGTAAATATTCATGAGTTAATCGTGTGTGACCGATTCTACATCGTCTAATCATGGCCTGGTCGAAACGTTTATGACTGTTCAGATGAGTATAACCAACCGTTTTTTTGAACTCGTGAAGTTTGTTATTATCCACAGTATCCCATAAAGATTGAAACAACTTTCTAACATAAGCGCAGATAGATGGTCTGAAATCGCTGTATGGGATTTCAACAGGATGAACTTCTTCATCTATCGAGAGAGGGAGAGAATTAAGGTTTAATGTCGCATTCAGCAATATTTCAGCTATATAGCGACGACCAAACAAAATTCTAAGTAATCAATTCAAAAACTCGGTAAACTAATGCGTTAAAACAGGTACAAACATTAAAATTTGTACAACAAACCAATCTCTCTCAAATAATTTAAAATACAATCCTCTTTCACTGTGTTAAAAAGATCTTCCAGCGTAGCTGCTCGATAAAAAGTATCTCTTACAATCTTAAAATCTATGCAGTCTATGAGAATATGTTTCACCGTGAGATCTTCATGGCAAGGTATACACCTTGGAATCGGCTCCTGTTTCAGTAAATATTCATGAGTTAATCGTGTGTGACCGATCCTACATCGTCTGATCATGGCCTGGTCGAAAGGCTTGTGACTGTTCAGATGAGTATAACCACCCGTTTTTTTGAACTCGTGAAGTTCGTTATTTTCCATAGTATCCCATAAAGATTGAAACAGCTTTCTGACATAAGCGCAGATAGATGGTCTGAAATCGCTGTATGGTATTCCGACGGTATCAACTTCTTCATCTAGAGCTGCCTTAGCCAATCTATCAGTTTCAGTGTTGCCTTTGATGTCAACGTGACTAGGCACCCAACAAAACACAATATCTATTTGTTGATCAAATCTGGTGTCGTATAATTGTAGAATTTTCAAGATGGTGGGATGAGTTGAATTTCCACTTTTAATTGCTTTAAGGCATGATAGTGAATCTGAGAATAGGACATATTTTTTCCTTCTAGTGGATCCAATACATTCTAAAGCTGATAATAGAGCTTTTGCTTCTGCAGTAAATATGGAACTTTTACCTGGCAGACGATACGTTTTAGTTTTGGAACTAAAGATAGTAGTACATGCTACTCTCTCACCATCTTTAGAACCATCTGTATAAATAGCCTTATGTGATCTGTATTTCTCTCTCAGTAGATCAAATTCTTATGTATACACGAGCTGGCTCGTGTCTGCCTTTTTATATTAAGTCAGTGAAATATCTACTTCTGGCGTGGCTAACTGCCATGGTGGAGTTGGCAAGAGCTCGTTATGTAAAATTCGACTAACTTTAATACCAGCTGTTACAAGGTGTGGTTTCATACGGATTCCAAGAGGTGGAATAATCGAGGGTTTTTGTGAATAGAAATCTGCCTACTGAGGGTTGAAAACACAGTTATATGCAGGATTTGAGTGGTTCGAACGCAGTTTTGTGATATATTGCAGCGATAATTTAATTCTCCGAAGTTCTAAAGGAAATTCATCCGCTTCGACATACAAGCTTTCTTTAGGTGATGTTCTGAACGCACCGAGGCAAAGTCTTAGTCCTTGATGGAGAATAGGATCTAGCTTTGCCAAGTTTGACTTGATTGCACCATTGTAAACAATAGAACCATAATCGAGTTTGGAACGAACAAGTGATCGATATAAATGAAGGAGAGTTTGCTGATCTCCCCCCCCCCCCACTTATAGCTGGCAACTACTTTCAACAAATCTAGAGCTTTCATGCATTTGGCTTTTAAGCAATTTATATGTGATTTGAATGTTAGTCGTTGATCAAACAATATGCCTAGAAATTTGACCTCTTTTACTACTTTGATTTCAGTTCCGTCTAATTTTAGTTCTGGATCTTTGTG
>JAVTVY010046975.1:0-23742 GCA_036873755.1 Hanleya hanleyi
TGGAGATGTATGGCTCTGCATTTAATGAGCGAATTGATTCAACGCTGATAGACTATCCACCATACTACTTTGACTTTGTACTAGGGTCGAATCACTAGACTGCTAAATGACAAGAAAAAGACTTCAAATTTTAATACACATGTGAAAATATATTTTCAACAAGTAAAGCATTGATTCATCTTAATTCAAGGATACCTCATGGATGTCATCACATTTTCACATGTATTATACATGTATACATATAAAATAGCTCAAAGATGCATATAACAAAATCACAGACTTCATCAAAGAGGCTATAAAGGTACATCTATAAAATTATATCCACTAATTCATGGTGTGAGAAAACGTGTAAAACAGTGATGGCTCTCAGTGTGTCCAGAACTCTCCAGTTCATCACAAAGATATAAAAAACAAATTACGGCACAAATCAAACAGTGGTGGTTCAGTCTGTCCACAACTTGCCAGTTAAGGGGGTGACATATGTTCAGCTACCTTTTTTCATAGAATCACAGGTGATCTGATTACTAAATAGGCGATACAGTTGATGGCCAATATCATATACCAAAATGTTCTCCAAGTATCACACTTCTTCACAGCAAGCACAATTCGAATGAAGAATCACAGTTCATGTACTTGTAAAATCACAATTGGAATGTGTTGTTGCACAAATGGAGTTAATCGCAGTGCTCCAGAAATTACAAAAAAAAACTGTTTCTCAATGAATTTATGCGAAGTAAAAATATCACTGGGTTGATACACAAATCCAGGAATGAAAAAGACCATTGCTCATGCAATTTTATATGTAGTACAACTACACATCACAGTGGGGAAAGCTCCATCCATATTCATTTGAATTCCAAAGCAGCATGTGCCCCTTATTATCAACTGTCAATGCCCAACTTCCTCAAACATTCTCGGGCACGGATTTGAGGTGGCCTCATAGGTAATCCCAGACAACTCAGTTGGGATAACTCCAAGACTGCTGACACATGTGTGGAGTACTGGACATTCAAATTAGTATGCCAGTAGGACATACAGGGCTTTGGAGATGCTCGAACAGGCAACCACTGGCACTTAGTCGACATAGACCAGAATCTTGGAGATGTCGCTGGCCGTCCCAAATACCATGATGAACGGATGGTGCCGATCAGCAATGGCATCTTGAGATCTCCTCTGTCATGTGTCTGTGGTGGTGTTTGTACCGCAACCGTCCATTAGATATCGGTGGGCATCCCAGTCTTTCTTGGATGTGGTTGGAAGAAGATACACCAGGCCTGTCAAAGCTCCGATCAGGTTCACGTCTAAAACATATGAATACTCAAAATATAACCTTGGTAAAACAAGTAGCGGTACATTTTAAAAAATATTTACGGCAATATTATAAGGCTTCAAAACACATTGACAGAGACACGCTACAAGTACATGTAACGTGTTCACCCACAGCCCACACAATTCATCTCAGCAATCAGCAATTGCCGAGGTAAATGCCGTGGCATAAGCAGTTCACCTCAGTAATGTTTAACATGGTGTTAAATAGAAATTATTTTGATATGACGTTATTTTTGCCGAGGTGAGTTTTCCGAATTGTGTGGGCTGCACCCAAGGATATGTACAAAATAACTAGCCAGATCTTCATCTACATGTACTACAGAATTGTGGAGACTGAAATGTTGTGTTAACAGAGAGTGTGTACAAGAACACACTAGAAAATTGATATTAATGAAAACCCGAGGGTTCAAGTCCCCCGACGTTGGAAAAGGGAGGGAGAGAATTTGGCTTAATGTCACACTCAAGTTTGTTTCACTCATATGGTGACAGTCCGTTTGGTTGGTGGAGGAAGCCGGAGTACCCGGAGAGAACCACCACCCTTCGGCAAGTAACTGACAAACATTCACACATGGACCAGCTGGGCTCGAACCCGTGCCGGTTCAGCGGTGTGTGGCTAGCGGTCACCAGCGAAGCGCCACCACTCGGTTACCGAGGCCCCCCCCCCGACGTTAGAACAATTGATTTGACTTGGAACCGTAACTTCCGGTACCCGGCATGCGGAGCAAACCCAAGTGAGATCCAGAGGCAAGGTGCCCACAATTATCGAATTTGTCCTAATCCGGTCAGGATTTCAGAAAATATTGTACGAGAACAAAATTTTAACTTGGCCCACAGGTGGCGCCACCTATAGGCGGGTCAGCATGAAAACAATTCCAAGTGAGATCTTGCGGCAAAGTACCCACACACAAAATTTAAAAAGAATCTGTTCAATTTTTCGAAAGTTATTGCCTGGAAACAAAATTGGCCCCCAGGTGGCGCCACCTATATGCGGATCAGCGTGATCTTGGGGCAAAGTTAGGTACCCACATACCAAATTTGAAAAGAATCCGTTTAGTTTTCCTGCAGTTATTGTCCGGTTTCCGGACACGGACGGACGGACCCCAATACTATAGTCCCCCTTTAGCCCTACGGGCGTCAGGGGACAACCATACTGTTAGTGATACAATAAAATTGATTAGTTAACCTACCCATGTTGAAATTGAGATCGGTGTTCAAATATGGAATCGTGGCCACCAGTTTGACCAAGGGATGGCTTCTTGGATAGGAAGTTGCCTTTGTACATGTTTTGTCTATAAGCTGACCAAGAACGGACTCTAGTTTGGAGGTGAATGTCATGTAGCCAGCCACCTCTGGGGTTACGAGTGAAAATTCATTCAGCATCTGAAATGAGAAAATATCAATGTTAAGTAAAGCCTTACACCAAAATACAGGCTATTCAATGTGGTCTGGTAATTGTGATCAAATATATATGTGCTAAAAACAACCATAATATGCATCATTAAATCCTTGGCTTTATAGGAAGTAACAATAATTGACATACACACACATGATAAAATTGAGCATGTAATCAATGTAAATAAGCCGGACTGCCACGGTATCACAATTGGACCGTCCCATAAGAAATTAACAATAATGAACCATACAATGACAAAATAAGAAGAGCTGCCCTTACATGTGTAAAATAAACAGTTTATTTTACACATGTCAGGACAGCTGGTCATAATAAACACACAAATATAAAAATAAATGTGTGAATAACTACATGGTATGCTCTTACAACAGCAAAATTGCCTGTAGATAATACATAAATATATATTATAATGAGATCCACAATAATTCTTATGCATAAATCACAATCAGTAAACCGGCCTAGCTTCCGTTTGACCTTTTTGCTATTATTTAGACTGTTGCACGGTTTTGAGCGAGTAAGAGGAAATTGACGATCCTGGGCATTATGCACGAGTCAAACGAAGTCCCCACCCCCTAACCTCGGGCAAGGGTCGGGCTTAGTGGGGGATTACCTGGGGCTTCACAACATGTTTACGCCCCAGGGAGTGACGCTTTCACACGTTTTCAGTCCTGTTTATGTTGGGATTCAGTTAATATTTCTTTTACCTAGGGATGGGACGTAAATTGTATTTGGTTGAGGTTTAGGTGGGGATTCACTTCAATGTTTTGCCCCAGGGGGTGGGGCATTGAAGCATTTTAACAACTCTCATTTGCTAAGTCCCCACTAAACCCCGAGGTTGGGGAGGGTGTTGGTTTCGCTTGACTCATGCATTATAATAACTAATTTATGCTTATAAATGGAGAACTGTATAAATATTATAGTAAGATCCACAGATAGTTGTAATTTTGTGTATAAAACACGTAATCAGTGTATTTAAGCCGGCCTGCCACGGCCAGACACGGCCTGCCACAGGCAATTCCCCCTTATCGAACCCCATACTCACCTCTGAACATGTCGGCCATAATCTTTTGTACTGGTCAGCGACACAAAATCAGTTTCATCGACTGTCCGAGTGGATAGCCCGTCCATTGCAGTAATTACAACGCGTCCCAAACTTGGAAGTAAATATTCTGCATGTACAAAACTATGATTGTTGTAGAATTTTGAATAAAACCAGAAAACTTGACGTGAACAGCGAAGACCAAAGTGGCAACAGAACAGTCAAATATGGCGCCTGAGTCACGTGATTACTTTTTTATTCGGGGGTGCCCGTTTTGTGTTCGGTGGTTTCCGACGTTAATAAAACAATAGGATCAGGCCAATCGGATTTTAAAGGCACACAGTCGATCGTCTTGCCTCGCCAGGGTCAGTTTATTTAGGCGATCCCGACTGCTCCCTGTAATTAGGAACCCGTAGTTAGACCCCGGCGGTGACCGCTCGCGCCTGAACAATTGTATATATTAAAAAAGAAAAAAAAAATGACAAGTGGAGTGAGTTTCACATTCTTTTTGCATCGACCACGTCGACCTTTTCGCAGAATATAGGTGGACACAATGAGCGCATTTTATTTCCTGACAAACTACATGTAATATTATGAATGCGTACACATTTTTAAATGCTTGGAAAATAAATAAGTTAATGACTGCCAAAACACAAGTCTTGTCCGTGACCGTATCTGCAGGGAATATCCAAGCTCATGATTCGGACTTCCAGGGGCATCTCCGAGGGATATCCAAGCTTACGTTCCGCTATTATAATCCTGGCCCCGACAGATCGGCCCCGGGGGCCAGATATCAAACTGCATGATGACCTGAGCTCTATTATCCCTCGTATTATATATAAGAGTCCCACCAGGGGACCTGTTTTGTATACATGTATATGCCGGTTTAGTTATTCTTTTTAAAACATGTCAAAATGGCCAGTGATAAATCAGGCCTTACTATTTCAAAAATGACAAGTGACTGATTATCTGCTATAACCTGGATTGGAATTTTAGTTGGAGCAGTAAAGCAGATCAGTTAGAATATGCATGGTTGGAAATCTGATCAAGAGAGGAGGGACCGCGGAGCCCGCAATGTTATAATGTTAGAAGTCCTATATTAGATAGCACCAGCCCAACATTTAACATGGCCGGTATACAGATCAGCCTTCCCTCCCCCACATATGTGCTCCGCGGCTCATGAAGAGTATTCAGATTTAGAGGTGGTGACTAAGAAAATACTAGTCGTCAATCTTGACTAGGAAATTTCGACCCTTGACTAGGAAATTTCGACTAGTGTTTTTCTAGTCGGGTACCTGTCGACCAAAAAAAAGTGGTCGGTGCAACCAGATAATTCTAACGGTGTAAATATGTGGTGGGAGTAACAAACTAGTTGACCAATTAGGATCAATGCTAATCACCAAGATTTTAACCCAAGAATATTGGGTCGGGGAGCGACCCAAAAGAGTGGTGACCTAATAATGTTGGGTCAAAATAGTTGATCCAAAATTTCTGACTAGTATTTTTTGGATCGGAAGCCCATTGACCCAACATTATTGGGTCGGTCCGACCCAAAAATTCTAACAGTGTAATCATTAGGGATGTCTACATTTGATACTATCTTCTCAAAATACCGATCACCAGATCGAGTTGTTGGGAAAGTGCCGTACGGGCTATATTTGACCATAACCAATAAAATAATTCGATTCTATGTCCACTTACCTTCCATTAAACACCTTGTTTAAGAGTGACTGTCCATTTTTAGCTTTGCAAGAAGTTTAAACTCGGAAGAGGGGGGTAAAACTGTTCACACCGCCGCTGTGCGTGTAGTGTTTGGCGCGCGGTGTTGTGTCGCGTAATCGGCGTACGGCGAGGTGGACAGTTTTACCCCCTCGTCGGAGTTTAGATGTCTTGCAAAGCTAAAAATCGACAGTCACTCATAAACAAGGTGTTTAATGGAAGGTAAGTGAACATAGAATCGAATTATTTTATTGGTTATGGTCAAATATAGCCCGTACGGCACTTTCCCAACAACTCGATCTGGTGATCGGTTTGCCGCCGTAGCGTTGTTCTCACGTAGTATAGAACAAGGCTACACCGTTTAGATGCATATGTATGTTCCATCCAATATCAAGACTAAGGAGTGGTATTTATCAATCTTCTTATCAAGAAGTTGAAAAGCTGAATAGCATATCAGCTGAATAAAGCTGAATGCTATCATGTTTTCACGAGAAATAAGGTCAAAACCAAGGAGAAGCGACACGAATCCTACTTGGTTGCTTGGGGAATCCGAGCTGCCTGGAATCTAGTGTCCAGTGAACGAAGCGTGGCAGCAACCCTGGAAAATGAAAATACACTCAGTCATAGATATGGTCTTGAATATTTTCTCCGTTTTCTTTTCAAACCGTTCAAGTTCAGTTCCTTCCTATAGGCGAGACACTGTTAACCTTGAAGCGTGTTGTTTCATACTACCTATAGTAATTGCATGTGGTAAGTACAAGATTACTTTGTTACTGAAACACTAATACTGCTGAATATCTCTATAAGGTAAAATATATCTCACCTAAAGGAAACCGTGTGACATTTATAAACCGTGGGACACAATATTGTCAAACTGGATCCTCGTCAGACTTGTTCGACATACATGTAACCTGTCCTCATCAGACACTGAAAATTGATCTAAGACGATCCAATTCATAGCGGATGATGCCGCAACTTTGTAGCGATGTTCTACTGGTCCACGTTTGATGTTTGGTTAGGCGGGCTGGTTTTATCAATCTTCTCTTCAGATTCCAGGTATATGCCTTGCAAATTTTCTTAGTAGCAATGAACTCTAGTGGGAGCAAGAACCTTTCAAGTCCAGTTCATTCCTATAGGTGAGGCACTTCTAACCTTGTATCGTGTTGTTTCACACTCTATATACTAATTGCATGTGTTGAATAAAAGACTACTCTGTTACTGAAACAATAATACTGCTGAATAATACGCCCTCACTCTGAACTTCAAAGTCATTCCTTCACTTCAAAACCACTCTAACTGAGAACCAGTTATCCTATGGTCTGTGCTGAAAGCGCATGCTTGCGCCTTTTCTGCTTGGGTAGTTTTGCTGACAAATGGAAATAATTCACGGACATATTACAGCAATGGTCGCATTGTCGTTTATGTTTATGCTCAGTTATATCTATTTTTATTGATCGAATATCATCGAAGACTTATTTCAGATGACAAAAACACTAAAACCAGGAAAACATACGCAATTTTATCAAAATGTGACTCGACCTCGTAGCTCAGCAACTTGATCATCACCCTGCTTTCAAAAGCGAGTAGCATAACTACTGGCCTACGATGACATTGTTTACTTGCCCACATAACTCGACTGGTAGATTGTACGCGGAGCAGTTGGACACATCAAACCAAAATGATACATCAAATCAAATCTACCGATTATAGCATTAAGCATTATGCTACTAAATGCGTACAAGTTGTTTTGGTTTAAGGTGTCATATTTTATATTTAAAAGGAATTCTCTGTAGCAAATTCCTCAAAAATGCCGAAAGAACACATCCAACCGTTTTCAAACTTGAATAAAGCCAGTTACGGGCATAACCACAACCATAACCACTTCACGCAATATGGAACTTCCGAATTTTCAGCCGTTTCACTCTGAAATGAAAATCGCGTTCACTACCCTCTCACACGAAGGGGTTATTCTCGGTTAATCATTACCCATCTTTTGATCGCATGGGACGGCGATATCCTGATTTTAAAAATACGATTGAGCATTATCAAAACTAATATGGCTAAGTTTCAGGAGCCGAGAATATTGGTAGCTCATGGAATATGCACCTCACTTGACTATCTGGGTCGGGTGAGGGAGGAATGTGTCTTAGGTTATTTCAGATAAATCGGTTTGTTGCCTAAGTTTTAATGTGTGTATGTTTTAATGTGTTGGATTACTAAGTTATTAACTTGAATACTTAGAATTTTATTTGATCGCCGCTATATAGATGAAATATTGCTGAACGCGACGTTAAACCATAACTCTCTCTCTCCCTTGATTATCTGGGGGAATTTCCATATGTAATTTATGGTTTATGTTGATAAATGCAGCATCTTGGCGATGAAGGGTCTATGAACAATTTAACTATGTTTCCCAGTTCGAGCACAAAATACGATTGCCTTGCGATCGGACACAGACTGTTCGCGTACGGAAGAGTGATATGGAAACCAAAATCGCGAAGTAGAAGATTTGCCTTGAGACATCCCTTTCCATAATATTGCGTGATCGATCAATCGTTTTTAATTCAACAGTTGACGGAAATACCTCCCCACTAACTAGAATATAAAAATATCTTCCGATGGGACTCAAGTTCCGTCTTAAACCGATGTCTTCATGATATTGATACATTTATCGTACTTTTCCAGATGATGCAACGAGCATCGATGCATCAATTTTCGGCTCTAAAAACATCGTTTTTATGACAATAAAGCAATATACATGAAACGATGTATGCGTCTATAGGCGCGGTTACACTACAGCTTTATCTGGACCTGAGAGTTGTCACCGCAAACATCGTCAATAGGCAGAACAAAAATAACCGCTCACGTTTCTGCTTCCTGTAAAATGCCACTATGCGTCGTTTCCTTTGCTTTCGAAAGACTTTCCTACCATCTGAATGCGATTGCTTGGCTAAAATGTGGTGGTACAATACGAACGCGGCCATTGTTTTTGTTGACAAAGTGAACGACCGCGAGCGCCCCCTGTCGTCGGGCCAAGCCAAAGTGCCCGTGTAAGTGTAAACGCACCGGTATGTTTTGGTCCGGATCAATTTGACCCGATCCTGGTCCGGGTTAGTTTTACCCGGATAAAATCGCTGTAGTGTAACCGCGCCTTATGTGTGTCCAAAAGCGGGAGAAATATCCTGCCAGTAATGCACCCGTTCACGAGATATGTGACTATATTCTAATAACATCTTGACATTTTCTCAAGGCAATTCTTGCCTTTCCGCTACATCTGTGACGAATTGCTGTATTGAAGCGATATGCAAGTTACAGGCGAGTTACCGGCGAATTGAACAGCCAACTCTTGTATACACAAGAATTTGGTCTACTGAGAGAGAAATACAGATCGCATCAGGCTATTTATACAGATGGTTCTAAAGATGGTGAGAGAGTAGCAGGTGCTACTATCTTTAGTTCCAAAACTAAAACCTGTCGACTACCAAGTAAAAGTTCGATATTAACGGCATAAACAAAAGCCATATTGTTGGCTTTAGAAGGTATTGAGCCCACTAAAAGGAAAGAAATATGTCATATTCTCATATTCACTGTCATGCCTCCAAGCGATTAAAAATGGAACTTCGACTCATCCCACTAGCTTGAGTATTCTACAACTACATGGCTGTTGATTTGATCAACAGATTGATCTTGTGTTTTGTTGGTTGCTTAGTCAAGTTCGCATCAAAGGAAATACTGAGGCTGATAGGATGGCTACGGCAGCCCTAGATGATGAGGTTGATCCTGTTGGAATCCCATATAGCGATTTCAGACCCTCCATCTGTACTTCTGTGAGACGTCTGTTTCAATATTTATGGGGTGCTGTGAATAATAACAAACTTCATGATTTAAAAAAAACCCTGTAGGCTATACTCATCTGGACAGTCAGAAACGTTTCGATCAAACCATGGTCAGGCGATGTAGAATCGGCCATACACGATTAACTCACGAACATTTACCAAAAAAGAGCCAGTCCCAATGTGTATTCCATGTCAGGAAGATTTCACGGTGAAACATATTCTTATTGAATGCATACATTTTAAGATTGTAAGAGATGTTTTTATCGAGCGATTACTTTGGAAGATCTTTTTAGTCGGGTGAGGGCGGATTGCATCTTGGATTATTTGAGAGAAATCGGTTTGTTATATAAGTTTTAACGTGTGTATATTTTAATGCGTTGCATTACTAAGTTATTGACTTGAGTACTTAGCATTTTGTTTGATCGTCGCTATATATCTGAAATATTGCTGAACGCGACATTAAACCTTAATTCTCTCTCTCTCCTACTCAAATGGATTAAATCCGCCGACAAAGAAAATTACTGTACAGGAAGGTCTGGTAAGCGAACAAGGTATTGCGATTATCTTCTTGACCAGAAGTCGATTTCACCACCGACTATCATCAATTCTCATAAAGTTACTTCCTTGGCATTTGTATTGACTTTGTAGGTAATGTACGACTGACCAGACTGAAATGCGCAGTCTTTCATGAAATTGAACAAGGACTGGTTTCTAAAGTAGGATAATTGTGGGATAACCCTACCTGCAATCGATATGAGTTAAACGTACGTATGGCGTTGCAGTGCCACCTTTGTTCACTCAGTCAGGCATTCAGTACATCCTTGATGTATTGGCTGATGAAATCTTTTCCCCATTTGGCGAAACTTTGTACAAGTTCGGAACTCTACCTCTCCATCACTCACGATTTTAGTGCATGATTCTCTGTAGATCTGGCGCGAGGTACAATTGGAAGATAAAATTGTATTGCCTTTTATATTGGAGTCATTTTTGGACTATTTGCATTAATCAGTTTTCGCTGACAACACATTATTAATAAAATGTGAGATTCAAAAATGCTGTAAAACGGATTATTATGTTTCTGAAACCAACCATACTGGGGGGGTGGGGCGTGTTAGTTCTCTCTCGCATGCTGCAAAACACCTAATTGTCAAACTGGCCAATACCGGTTCCGTTACATTAATCTGCATTTGATAAAGCATCGAATGGATACGCACTCTTTACACACAGGGGAGACAAATTAGCGCAAAAAAATCCGTTATTAACCTGTATTTTGGATGGAAGACGGGAACATTAGAATTCAAAGAAATCATTTTTTTTATAAAGGAAACACTATAATCATGATAATGTGAGTCTAATTCAACTTATGGCACAAGGTAAGGTTATTAAGGAAAACATAGTGATCAAAGACATCATAAGACATAGTGACCAAATTACCAGTGACAATCGAATCTGGACATGAAATGCATTTTAACATCTGATAACAACGTGACATTGATCTCTCCCACTTATAATGTGGTAAGATAGTGACACAAGGTTGCAAAATGTGAGACCATAATAGACAACTGCTCGAAAATACGAAATCTATCAGTTTCATCAAGAGCTATCTGTTTGGCAAGAGTAACCGCAAATAATTTGCAACTATCACCAGGTTTCATTGTCTGTACTATTAAATAAAATCTTAGGTGGCAGAACACGGTTTCGACGGAGGACCCTCGAATGGAAGGGATACATTATAAGAAACTCACCAAAATTATGTTTACGGAAAGGATCATGAACTTCAGTTAAAAACGGGTGTCTCTAACGGGCCTTACTTGTCAAAGTGATGTTGGAAACTGGATCTAGTATAATGACATACTCACCAGAACAAGAATATCACAAAAAAATGTGCAAAAACCAGAAAATATAGATCTTGTTCTCACCTGATAGATTGATAGTTATTCAGATATTCCCCCGGGTGTATGGAAACTTCTGCACCCCGAGGCGTCATTTATTACCCCTCAAGCCCTTTTGTCAGAAATATTTAAAAAACGGTCTATTATTTAGAACCAACGGTACAACAGACAAATTCAGCGGACCATTTCGGTTACGAAACTGCTCGCATTTTGCCACGGCTCTGCGAATCAACGATAATCCATTTCGGTCTGTTTCGTTTGGAAACCGGCTTTTATTTTTGGAACGAATGACACCTTGTGGTGAGTTATATGTCACGCACTTCACTGAAAATGTCTATACGCCATATCAAATATATTTTCTTCATTATAAACCCAGTTGCGCACATTGCAACACCGAGAAAGAAGGTTGGTCATCACAGGGACAAACCACGGTTGTAATACCTTTGGGCCGTCATAGCTCAGTAGGTAGAGCATCGGCGCGATAAGCCGGGGTCGAGGGTTCGAATCCCGCTGACGACCAATTTATTCTTTCTCTCTCAAAAATCACTTCACATGTATATATGCTCAGTGTCGCGCTTTTCGCCATACCAAATATCATTTCTTCATTACAAAGCCAGTTGCGCACATTGCAACACCGAGAGAGAAGGTTGGTCATCACAATGGTACCACTCCATGCAACAGTGAAAAATATCTACCCTGTGACCAAATCAATACTGACACAGAAATCACCGGACCTAACCATACCAAACTCACCATCAAGGGTACCTTCACCTGTGCATCTTTAAGTCGGATTTTTGGGAAATTTAAGCCGTACGACGTCGGGCATTACAGTTTAGTTTTCCTGGATATTCTTGTATTTACCAGTTTTTCCCCATGCTGAGGCGTTTACTCCATCAGACTTCCACAACGCTCATACATTAACATCAGATGAGTTGTTTGAGCTGATCTGTCATCACAGCTCCCGAGCTAGCGTATCTAATTCCGCTTAAGCCGGTGCTAGGGGCCGTGATGATACTTCATTGTCGCCACATGAACATCTGCAATAAAAGCGCGGCTGAGATACCAAGGCCACATCTGAGAATCCACCGAATTCTCGGGTCTGAATGTTATGTGTCGACGAATGCTTTTCTGTAGAGTCATATGGTTGCTTTTTAGTCGCCAGACGTCGTCAATTTTTTCCACCACTTGCACATCGCTCCAATCTTCCAACGTCGTCTGCACCATTACCTGCCAGAAATGTCCCACTGCAGTTTATATCGGGGGAACGAGACAGAACTACGAAAACGGATAACTGGACACAGAGGTTACATCAATCACAACCGAAGTCAAAAACCCGTAGGAGAACACTTCAATTCACCAGGGCACATGAAAACAGATTTTCGTGCTCATTTCTCAAACCAGACTCTCCCGTGTAATAGCAGAATAGAAGATTATTGATTCATCCGATTGTGTAGAATTAGGACTTAACAGAGACTTTTGCTTTGTGTCACATTATAGAAATTAACTTGTTTTATTATACATGAATGCATTTAGTACAAGGTAGGCCTTTGGGATTTATTGTTCAATGGCCCATATATACATGTTTATCATACAGCCTTGGGTATATTCATATATTGTTTACCACCAGGTACCTTGACATGTGTTCTTTATTTATTTTAATTAGTCAATCAGTGTTATTTCAACTACCCGAGGTTTCCCTAGCCTTCACACTTGCTAGATTAATCAGTGCTCCCTTTTATCCTTAATCAGTGCTACTTCTTTGTTCCACCGCTACTGTTTAATCTACCATTGACAATACCTGTGCTGGCATGATAGTGTCTATTGTTATAACCCTGGCCTATTGTTAATTGTAATCACCCATGTTTAGACAATATGTTCATCCATCGTACTACACAGACTAACACGGTTACCCCCAATTTCTAATTGGTTATTATGAGTTTGAAAGCATTTCAATGGCATTTACTTGAAAAGTCATGAAAAGGGAAATTCCAAAAATCACATGACTTCTCCGAAGTTATGTCCCTTGTTGGGAAGTCCTTCAAAGAGCTAAGAAATTCTACACTATCTCACTATATTTAATTATTAATTTAACTATTATTTATAAACAAAACAATCTTTTAATCTAAAAACAAAACAAAACCTATTGCCAAATTTACAATTGGAATCAGCCGGGAAATTTCACTAGCCAAAAATATGAAACTAAGGAGTGCAGACTTAGCATCATCAACTACGAGCCTTGTTTAAATATAACCTTATATACTGGTTGCGTGTCGTACGAGACTGTTAATCTATTGTAAAATGTAAGAGTACAGGCGAAGTGGTCTTCAGTATTCAATATCCTAGGTTATACATGTAGTTAAGCAAATAATGACAAGACACAGTACCTACTAGCAATGTTGATTTTCATTAGCTAGACTGACATTGACATATTACATTGCAGAAGGATCAATTTATCGATGACCATTCAGCCATTATCCTTGCCCGCTGGCACTCATAGTAAATGTGGAGAAAATTGACCGGTAAATGTTCCTTCCATGCAATACGCTAACAAGGTGTTGAATACAATTTACAGTTGGTATTCTCTTGGAAGCTATAACAACGTTATCTCAAAAAGGTCTTAGTCAATTTCACAGGGAATAATTTTCGGATGATTGATTGTGCTCTCGTTCGGATACTCGATAGTCTCCTTTCCGTGTTTCATAATTGACATTTCGTGTGTACTGACTATAAGGAACCCTCCTCTTATTGAGGTGATTTATACTTCATAAATCTTCATAAGTCTGGACATAAATTCTGACAATGTTGATCTTATCACAATTACAACACATATAAGGGAAGTGGGAAGAGGTGCCGACATACCGACAGAGACACATGACTTCACAGTATAGTCTTCTGGTTAACCTATTCTAAAGCACACATCAAGAATCTAACGATTCGTGATATGTGTTTTATCTCAGGTACGCTTTTATTGTACATGTTCATGTGGCAACTTGGATGACAGGACCCCACGGCCCCCATCACCGGCATAAGCATTATTAGATACAAATCTAGAGAGCTATGATGGAAATGCTCTGACAACTCGTATATTGGTAATTGGTGAGCTGTGTCGCTGTGACAACTCGTACACTGAGAATTGGTGACCTGTATCGTCGTCAGATGAAAATGACGGCATTTAACACCAAAAGGTATGTACAGGGGCCGGGCCTTGGGGACGAGACGTCCACCAGCAGAATCTCGCCATATTCAGGTAAAAATTACAACGCATATAAGGGAAGTGGGAAGATACTGACAAAGCCACATAACTACACAGTATAGTCTTCTGGTTAACCTATTCTTAAAGGAATAGAAAACCCTAAGATGATGCATACGTATATCGAAAGAACTATATCATTAGTATTCGAAAAACAAAACAAATCAACTTTTCTAGTAATTCCGAATGAATGAGATCATTTTGAACATCAGAACTATTGCCCAGATCAATAATCCGTGGAAGTCGCCATTTTAACAAGCCCGAGAGCCGTTAGCCAATGAAAATCCTTTAAATATCACCTGACATTATTCCTGTGACGTAGTTGGGCCCAAGCCAGAGTAGCTAATAACATGGAGACCAATTGTAAATTATTCTGTCGATGGCTTTTGACAGATCGGTGGACCTTTCTTTACGCTCCGAGACGATTATGAGGATCGTGGTATATGAATGTCGAATTGATATACAGGTTGACATGTGACATTTTGCATATGATTTCACAAGCTCTCTTTCTGAGGCAAGAATATTAGGCCACATCACCCGATAGCAGTAAAAGAAACGCTGCTAATGTTGCCGTTGTTGTTGTTTAATGCTTTACCTTATGGGATAGAGCCCGGATGACAAAGGCATATTTCTCGCAGCGCCATCTACATAAAAATAGTATGGCCCACAAACGTCACAGTCATTCCAACATGTCGCAGATCACAAAGTGTGATCGATAAATCGGTGTTTACTCAGCTGTAGAATTTTGTTAATTTTTTCTACCCGTGTTTTTGGAATCTGATGGCATAATTCTGTCATGTCGAGCACGAGTTTACGCAGAGTTTACTATTCCTTTAAGCACATAACAAGAATCTACCGATTCGTGATATTTGTTGTATCGCAGGTACGCTTTTATTGTAGCTGTTCATGTGGCAACTTGGATGACATGCCCACACGGCCCCTAGCACCGGCATAAGCGGTATTAGGTACAAATAGAGAGCTATGATGGAAATGCTCTGACAACTCGTATATTGATAATTGGTGTGCTGTGTCGCTGTGACAACTCGTACACTGGGGATTGGTGAGCTGTATCATCGTCAGATGAAAATGACGGCATTTAACACAAAAGACTAACCTGTAAGGCCCGATACAGTCGACACAGCATCAACTTCCCACAATGTCAGCATATATCAAAGACCAAAAGGTCTCGGCGACGGAACGTCCACCAGCAGAATCTCGCCATATACAGGCACAAATTACAACGCATATAAGGGAAGTGGGAAGAGGTGCCTACTTACCTTTCGGGCAATGTCCCTGTTAACAGCACGAGTGAGTAAGAATATGGAATAAACTGATACAAATACAGTGCCGTCGAAACGTGATTGAAAGTGGGTGGCGGGGGGGGGGACTATCACAGCCCAACAGGCGAGGGTCCAGGGGCAGCCTAGGTCCCGGAAGCTCCGGATTCCTAGATCGCCGGAGATGCGTTCTGAGCGTTTCCCCGGAAATAAAACTGATCATACTGCCTGCAGATTTATGATTCTATTTTCACGATTTTTTGGCGAACTATGAGCACGCATCGATATTGAAACATCGCACCTCATGCCTGCATTAATTTGAATTTTTAGTTATATTTAACACAAAAAATAAACACATAAAAAACCCGATGACCTTTACATAATGGAACATTAGAACCAATATGACATCTAGTTATATTTAAAACATACAAACCGACGACTTTTAATTCTTGGAAGGAAAACCAATATGCCTAGGGATACGACTCATTCACACAAAGATAAAACACGGAAATCCTCCCAGCCCAACAGGCGAGGGTCCAGGAGCCGGCTAGGCCCCGCAAGCTCCGAAGTCCCAGATCTAAAGAGATGCGTTCTCAGCGTTTTTCCCAGAAATAAATTCGTATGAATAATGAACGTAGATTTCAGGTTTGTTTCGCATTTATAAGCACGCATCGGAATTGAAAAAATCAAACTTCATGCCTGAAGCCATTTGACTTCGGCGCCTCTTCCCACCTCCCTTATATGTGTTGTGATTTCTAGTTATATTTAATACACACAAAAAACACATAAAAACCCGATGACCTTTACATAATGAAACATTAGAACCAATATGATAACGATTCATTCACACAAAGCCTGTCAGGCGAGGGTCCAGGTGCCGCCTATGCTCCGGAAGCTCCGCGGTCTCAGGTTGTCGGATATGCGTTTTACGCGTTTTCCCGGAAATAAATCTGAACACAATGTATGTAGATTTATGGTTCTATTTTCACAGTTGTTTCACATAAACACGCATCGATAGTGAAGAATATGCCTGACTTCATTTGACTTCCTGGTTTAACACAAACAAAACAGGTCTATAACACACCACTACACGTCCTGGTATACTCTATCTGTAATTTTTATGTGGGGACATGCATTTGGGTACACCTCGCCATCCATAAGATGGCTTGCGAATCGTGTATCTCCATTATGGCGGAGCGATATCCGGTACTTTACCGTATCCTGTTCGGCCTTCATCCGGCGGAGAACAGACTCGAGAAATCTGATAAATTACAGGTTTTCATACCACTTCGGAAACAGATATTGCCTGGGCTTACAAAATATATAGGTATGAATAACTTTCGCATCATCCAAGAGGTGTGGCAGATCTGATATTTTGAATAAGTAGGACAGTAGTATACAATACCCGAATTGACACATTAGCGCCTCACTGCGCATGCGCAGAACCTGGTGTGACGTCATAAGTGTGTAAAATGGGGCGGTGTGCGCATGCGTGATGTGTGGGAGGTGGGTACAAGATGGCCGCCATGTGGGAGGTGGGTACAAGATGGCCGCCATGTGGGAGGTGGGTACAAGATGGCCGCCATGTGGGAGGTGGGTACAAGATGGCCGCCATGTGGGAGGTGGGTACAAGATGGCCGCCAGTGGAAGATGTGGGAGGTGGGTACAAGATGGCCGCCAGTGGAAGATGTGGGAGGTGGGTACAAGATGGCCGCCAGTGGAAGATGTGGAGGTGGGTACAAGATGGCCGCCAGTGTCATGATGTGGGAGGTGGGTACAAGATGGCCGCGAGTAGTAAAATGTATAAAAGGAGTCTATTTTTAGGGAAAGGGGTGTATTCAATCTGACTTACCTGACCTGACTTGATCAGCCAGCCAGCCAGCCAGCCCTCCTACCTGCCTGCCTTCCTGTCTGCCTGCCTGCATTCTGCCTGTGTGGAATGCATGTCCTGACTTGGTTCTGGGTTTTTTCCATCACGGTTGTGCGCAGGTGTATGACGTCACTTCCGGTCTGCGTGAATCGGGCGTGACCTGGGACTATGGGATGCATGTACTGACTTGGTTCTGGGGTTTTTCCCTCACGGGGAGGTCACGTGATCAGTTCAAGGTCATATCCATTTTTTATCGATATGTCAACTCCACACCCAGTCCATTAAATGCTCCTTCACCTATGCTTCAATTTGATACCTCACTCGACCTGTGGTGTGAGTGAGTGCAAGAATGTATTCATCCGCGGTGATGCAGTCATGTCTGGCGGTGATTCGGTCTCGGGAAAAAGCTTCCTTGCCCAATGCCTACGGACTTTACCGAAGATACACGGACTTTAACGAAAAGACACGGACGTACACGAAAAGACGCGAAGGTGAACGCCATTGTGGGAAACCTCCCACAGACAGGTCAGTACATGCATTTCTATGTTGTTCACGCATAATAAAAGGATTGATCTGTAATCTGTGTTGTTGTTGTTGTTGTTGTTGTTGCTCCCTTTTTTTGGACTAACCCATCAGAATAGTACGTATCACGGACTATACCCGTAGAGCTACATCTGGTCTATAAAACACGTCCCTCTGGATCCCACACCTTCATTTCTACAGAGCCATGGCGGAGACCAGCCCCATGCGACTCGCATTTTACAGTATGCCACCGTGGTGAATTCATTCACGGGTTACCGAGCAGTGGTCCGGTCCATGTTTGCAGATGGCGACGACAACGAGGGACGACGCCAGATCCTGAACGAGTTCACAGAAGCGGTCCTCCACAGAGTGCACTCGATGGAGAGGCGTGCCATCACTCACCACTACTGGACTATGACAGCCATCCTTGATGCTCGGGCTATGGACCACGAGCGCTCACGCCGCAACCAGCACCGGCTGGTTGGCCTCATACTAGTCTGTGCCCTATTCACCCTGGCGCTGTGGTATTGACACTATAAATACCAGGGTCAGACAGAGTGTGTGTCATTCACCGTTCGACATTTGGACCAAGCATGTCATCCGTCCTACGAGCCATCCTCCCCCTTACACCTTACCAGGTGGGATTATACGTTTATGAAGATTATGTGACTCTGGTGGAAGATAGTGGCGGGGATTGGAGGGCGTCCCCTGAGACTTTATCGAATACGGTGACACTACAGCGTGATGGGTGGACTAAGTTTAAACGGGTGTTGAGCGGAGAGTTAGACGGACACCTGATCCACCTGGACAAGGCCAACTACGTATACCATACTGCGCTCTACCCACGGGTGGGACGCTACCAAGAGCCGGCTCGAAGTTTCCTCCTAACTCCCTCTCTGTGGTCAGCCTTGGAGAAAATAGGCCCTCTGGTGGACCAGTTATTTATACCCGACGATCGATCACCCCACCAATTGGCATGGGCTCATGCTATCGAACACGCACTAGATGAACCTAATGAAAAAAAGCGGATGGAGAAAATACTATATGTATAGAATGCGCAGAGGCTGGAATGACAGGGTCACCTCATGAAGCCACCCACACACACATGACGGGCCAGAACGATGAAGAAGAAGAAAAAATCCGTGATGAAGCCGCGGGGCCAATGGCTGAACCCCATGAACAACTACATGAACCCGACGACGATGCCATTGATTACCCCGCTACACTCAGTCAGCCCAATGACATGACCACCTGATCCTTTGATCTCACGGGGTTCTCCCTATAAATACGAGAGACAGTGAAATCTGGTACCATTCACGTACTGACCATGACGGAGCATATAGTACTGGCGTATTTCAGCTTGACCCCCGAGGTTTTCCTGCACGTGTATGCGGATAAGGTCGATATCATGGAGGAGGTGGTGGGAGACACGGACCCTACACAACCGTGCCCGGCTCACATTCGTCTGTCCCGGAGGGCTGGACCAAATTCAAACGGGTGTTGTCTGGTGAACTGGACGGCGACCTCATCCACTTGTGTCACGATGTGTACATCCGACGCGGCCCTTTCTTTGCTCAATTGGCTCGGCTAGATGGAGGTACAGTGCATTTTACCCTTCACCCTGATCTATGGTCTGCATTGGAAGATGCCGTGGTGGATGTGGATGAAGTGCTTATCAAGCGGTCATCAGACGAGTTGGACTGGTCATTGACCATGGCCACTGTGGAAGTCCACGAAGAAAATCAGAAAGAAACTCAGGCCCAAGATATACCCGTTATAAATAAACGATAGAGCCAGGGTCCATCATCATTTTGTCACCATGAAGCGCTGGGAGAAGGTGTTGGATAACTTATACTACAGTCCCGACAGTCCGGCAGCCTATAGTGCATTGTCGGCTCTCTATCGAGCGGCCAAACCCCAGGGGTACAACGTGCCCAAGTCCGAGATTGGTTAAGAAGACAAGACACCTATACCTTACATCGATCTGTCCGTCGCCATTTTCTACGGAACCGGGTCATCGTGGGAGGAATAGATGCCCAGTGGCAAGCGGATTTGGTGGATATGAGCGCCTTTGCCAAACACAACGATGAGAATCGGTATATCTTGACGTGCATCGATATCCTATCCAAGTATGCGTGGGTGGTACCCATCCGGACGAAAACGGGGCAAATCTCATAGCGGCGTTCAAAGACATCTTCAAGACCGGGCGCAAACCTTTGTATTTGCAAACCGACGAAGGCACGGAATTCCTCAACAGACCGTTCCAAGCCTTTCTCAAGAAACAGAAGGTGTTTTTCTTCCATACGTACAACGAGACCAAGGCTTCCGTGGTGGAGAGGTTCAACAGGACATTCAAAGGCCGCATGTATAAATATTTCACCTATAAGAATACAAGGCGGTACATCGATGTTCTCCCGAAACTGGTGAGGGGTTACAATCGAGCCTATCATCGAAGTATAGAGAGAGCCCCCATTACCGTGACCCAACGCAATGAAGCCCAAGTCCGGCGTGTCTTGTACCCCAGGCCATCGCAGCGAACGACGAAGGCGGTGTACAAGGTCGGCGACCCTGTACGGATCAGTAAAGTCAAGGGCAAGTTCGAGAAAAGTTACTTGCCCAACTGGAGCGATGAGCACTTCCTGATTAAACGGCGCCTACCCCGACAGCGGCGAGTCTATGAACTGGAAGATCTCCAAGGCGAAACGTTGCTGGGGACGTTTTACGACACGGAATTACAGCCTGTTGTAAAAACACAGCAAGACTACTACACGGTGGAGCAGATTTTGAAAACGGAACGTCGACGTGGCAAACTGTTTCATTTCGTAAAATGGCAAGGCTGGCCCAGTTCCTTCAATTCCTGGGTCGCGGCCAACCAGGTGAAACGACTATAAAGCCAGACACCACTGCCGTCCTCCTTCATTCCACGTCCGACCCCAGTGCTATGGACCAACAGCAGCTGCCTCCGAAGACAGCGTCTCGCAAAACGCGCAAAGCGCAAGTGGTCTTTGGGGTGCTATTGCTAACCCTGCTGAGTGTGTTGTACGGAGGTGTGTTTTACGACGTAGCCTATGTCAGCACGTTACTTAACCAACTGAGAACACCAGCCATCAGTGAAACGGGTCTACAGAGAGCACCAGTCGTATCGAGCCCAGTCACCACCACCACCACACCCCGCGTACAAGCCACGTCGAGCTCTACACTTACACCAAGTACACCTACTACGTCTCAAGACCCACCGGATTTCATCCCTCACAGTGAACCGACAACGACGACGACCACCCACGTTGTACCCACCCCAGCACCATCTCTGAACGTGAACAGACAACGACGACCGACGTTGTACCCACCACCACTCCAGTTCACTCGTACGAAATTTACAAGAGCGGGTTACCACGACAACGGATAGACCTCAAACCATGGACCCTCGGTGGCAACATCCCTTCACCTGCGTCATCGCAGGACCGACGGGCTCCGGCAAAACGCACTTCGTCAGGAAGCTCCTTCAACACGCCGACAGCATGATCACTCCACCCATTGCCCGAGTCGTGTGGTGTTACGGAGAATGGCAGGAAGCGTATGCAGCAATGCCCCGCATCACGTTCGTGGAAGGCCTACCCAACCTGGCCGATTTGGAACCCGACACCTTGGTGGTTGTGGATGATCTCATGGCGGAGACGGATGCACGGGTCACCCCACTCTTTACCAAAGGCAGCCATCATCGACGGCTCAGCATCATCTACATTGTGCAGAATCTGTTCAGTAAAAACAAAGAACATCGGAATATCAGCTTAAATGCCCACTACCTGGTGGTCTTCAAAAACCGAGAGATACCACTCAACTGCTGCACCTGGCGAGACAGATGTATCCCGGCCGCACACCGTTTGCGTTGGAAGCCTTCAAAGATGCCACAACCCCTCAGCACGGGTATATGCTCTTCGACCTCAAGCAAGCCACCCCCGACCACCTTCGACTACGGACCGGCATCTTTCCCGGAGAGACCCACCACGTGTACATGCAAAAATAATGTAAACACACCCACAGTGGCGCCCCCAGCTGGGGTTTGTGTGTTTGATAATGGGGAATAATAAAAAGAATGAATACCACAGCAGGGTTGACTTTGTCTGTGAGGTGGATAAAAAGGGCAGAGTTGTGGGTTCTAGCATTAGTTGTACAGGATGTCTGCGCGAGTACGGAAGCACGCTTCCACGCTCCGTGTATTGAAGACGGCCCCACCCGAGTTAGTCCGAACCATTGTACGCGGTGCGGACCCTGACCTTGTACGCTGTCTGTGCGAGATCGGGTACAACCTGTTAAAGGCAACGTACCACTGACTCCGGCTCAGAAGACCAAGTTGGCCAAGCATAAGACAGGTCTCCGAACCCTAGTCCACAAGCGGGTCCCTCAAACACAAAGAAAAAGGTGTTACAGAAAGGCGGCTTTCTCGGGGCCATCTTAGCACCGTTGGCCGCTTCCGTGTTGGGTCCAGTATTGGGTGGACTCTTCGGCCGACAATGAACCACACGAAAAAATGGTCCTCGTCGAACCACGGTTCCTGCAAAACCTCCAATCACCCTACCCTGTCCCACCTACGGTGAAGACCATAAACAACCTCGATGGAGAGATGCAACAGATCTTACAGAGACCGGGGTTAAGCGACAGTGAGAAAGTACAACGGTACAATGAGACGCTTCAACGGTACATGACGTTCATGGACCAATACAAAACCCTGTCTACCCCAGCAACAGCACCACCACCACCACCACCACCACCACCACGTGACAGACCGCTGACCTCAGCACCGTTCCAACAGCCGGGTGAGGTAGCCCCCACAGCCCACAGTGGGTGGAAGACGAAGTGCTGAAGAGTGTACCTGCCTCGTTCAAGAAACAAGCTGGCCTGGTATTACAACGGATGAAACAGAATCCTAACATGACTTGGGATGATAAAGGCGAACTCCTGGTACAGAATCAGGTGGTCCCCGGCACCCACATGACGGATTTAGTGAATGATCTGATGCGTCAACGCAGATCGCACACCGATCCTCGAGGATGAGAGGTCTTCGCTCAAGGCTTGAAAGACATGCATGTACCACAGGAATTGGTGGGGAACCCCCACCGCTGGGCCTTTATGCAGCAAACCCAGCAATCACCGAGTGGCCCACTACCTTCTTGGGGAGTCGAATGGGAACCGGAGTCACCCCCCAAAACACCACCACAACGGGCACTTTCTTTTCGCGCCTATAAAAAAACACCCTTGATCAAGACACCCCGCATCTCCAGAGCCGTGACACGTAGCAAGTCACCGCGACGAACACGACGCCGCACACAACCGCCCAAGGCGTGGAAGACCTATTAAAACCAACAGCAGCAGCAGGACAGCTCAGTCGCCATGTTTTACCTGACCCTACCCAGTAACAGTTCACTGGATGTGTTTCCTGACAACACCGTGGCCAAGTACGTCACCCAGTTACCGCAACCGTTACATTTACCTGGACGCTGGGAATGTGCCCTCGTGGATATCCAATACCCTTACTCGTGGTACAACGTGCGAGCCAATGAAGTGTGGTACGAGGTCACCTACGAGGCAAAAACACCCGA
>JAVTVY010046976.1:0-23178 GCA_036873755.1 Hanleya hanleyi
ATTTATTTTCTGACGCTGTCGTGGCGATTGGTTTTGTAAAACCCTCTAAAATATATTTAGGACTCTCTTCTTTAGGATATAACAAGCTGAAAATATTGTAAATAGTTTGAAAGAGAGTAAAACGGCTATTGAGCAGCGCTTTATAGGAGATTGTTCATAACCGGGTTGGTATTTCATAATATCCCACGCCTCTGTCTAATTTGAACGCTCGAATAAGAACGTTCTTTTTCTGACGCTCCTTTTTCTGACGGGATAGTGTTCATTTTCCGACTGCCTGACGTTCGTTTGCTGGGAGAAAAAGAACGAGTACGGGTTCATTTTCTGACGCATTCTTTCAGTTTGAACGTGAAAACTTTTGACACGCTCTCGAACTCGTTGATGCGGATGTTTTTCCCATCCCACAACTACGTAAGCCCACAATATTATCAATCTCGCGACCACATAAATGGGGGACTTTCAAATAGTTAGGACCGCGGTTTTTCACGAATGGGCCGTTTTCGATTACTTAGGGAACAGTGTCACGTGACCTGGCGAAAAATGCCCGTTTTCGAATTTACTTAGGGTCGCGAATACTTAGGGAACTTACCGTATATTGTTGTCAAGTGATTATATATATACAGAAAGTGATGTCCTTTGTAGGGTAGTTTCCTCAAACAGTTTATTCATTTCTGACAAACAGTTTGAATATCTGCTCATTTGTGGCGCCAGCAATGATTTTCATTTAACAAATTGTCCTTGTTGATGGTTACACTGAGATTTGGTACAGTCATACGAGACCACAAAACCTGGCTTGGGATTGCATTTCATCCAAACACAGTGGCAGGTTTAATTATCGAACTTCTCCAGTTCTCCCTTATGTGGATTAAATGCAATTCTGAGTGACATTTTGTGGTAAGGTATCCAAATACCGAATTTGAAAAGAATCCATGGAACCATTTTAACTTTATTGTCCAGAAACACAAATTCAAGTTGGTGCCACCCATGTAGGCAGGTCGATGAAATGCAAGCAATATCTTGTGGCAAGGCATCTACATGTAATACCAATCTTGGAAGAATGGGGCTAGTGATTGTAATTTTATTGTCCGGAAACGAATTTGTCCTCCAGGTGGGCCCCACTCATGTGGATATGTGGAACTTATGCCAGTCACTTCTTATGGCAAGGTGTCCACAAACCAAATTTAAGTAAATCATTCAATTCTCTTGTCCAGAAGCAAAATTCCAACTTGTCGTACAGGTGGCGCTACTCATGGGCATATGTGTTCGAAACTCCGAAAGATGCAGAAGCTGATCCCGTATTCCCAAACTCTGAATGCATACTTACTTAGAATAGTGGACATTAGGCGGAGGTTTGGACCGATGTAACTCTCTGATATTCTCTATCCAGTTATCTATGGCTTTGGGTTGCTTCTCAGCAGTCTCCAAACTTTTCACAACCTGTGAAATGAAATTGGACAAAGACAAACATTATTGGACATGAAAACTGTTCTCATTATTCAAGAACATCATTCCAATCAGATCACTATAATATTCAGTAAACCTCCACATTTTCTGTTTTATTTTTTTATACTGGGTCAATTATTGGATTAAGAATCTGTGTCTGTGAAACATATCTATATCAGAAAAGACAGAATATTGCTGCTCACCAATTGTTTACTGGTCGTCTGTTTTGACATGGCACGAAGCTGGAGGTCAAGTACGGTGGGGTCAGACTGCTTTGCACATGGTTCATCCAGGACGGACAGGCCGAGCGAGTCAGGCTTGGCATCAGGACGGGGAATCTGAAAGTCAGGGGATATAGACATACATAACCACAGAGATTCTATTCACAATTTGTATTTGATTTATCTGTCTATACACAACTGAGCATCCATAGTTTTTTGCTGTGAAGCCTCCATGCCAGATTTGTGAAAAGTGGTCTCAGGCTATCAGACAATATGGTTTTATGATTAATTGGAGAAGTCAGGATCCCATGCCTACAGCTCATCAGATATCTTACTCACAATACATTGCAGTATTTTAGCAATCACTTTAGACCACCTTCCAACTCATTTAAACTGAAAACTTAGACTGATGGACATTTTCTTTGGCTGATGTCTCTAAAGTGTTTGTTTAAGTGATCGCCTTATTAGAGATCTTACCTTAGGTCCTCAAATCCTACCTCTACCAAAATGACTCAAATAAAAAAGCTTTATTGAACAATGCCAAATCTGGTTTTCGAGATAGATTGATTTTTAGAGATCAAACTGGTATTCCTCAACTGTATCGATCGATTCTACATGATCCCCCAAATGGTGGTGCCCAACTTAAAAGATGTAACTGCCTTTGAAATGGTCAAACTTACCTTGATAAATGCATCAATATCACCCACAGTTGGTATAAAATCTGGGATAAATGGTTTAAGTTTGTGTTCCAGTTCTATAGACTGTGGTGTGTACCTACCAAACAAAAATATGTATATAATATAATGGAATAAAATGTTAGCAATTTTTTTGTCTTCTCTAGTTTTAGTTCCAGAGGTAAGACATTGATATATACATTAACATTGACTAATATTCCTTTGATAACAGTGATCTGTGTAATGTGTAGATGAATTAGACCAGCTCAGCTCTCTCTCCTTTATTTGGATGGGATATTTTGCACAATAGTTTGCATAGATCGAGTCCCTGGATGTGATTACAAGAAAATATTTTGCATGGCTTATCTCCCTTATACCACCTGCATGCAGCTATCCAATCAGCATTGTGTGCGCAAGCCAGATTTGTTTTTTTAACTTTTGTCTGCCAAAGTTTTACAGCACATGTTCTTTCAGCTCATCAGGATTCCCTTATGAGGTGTCCACAAACCTGATCGTCTTGCCCAATAATTCCTGTTACTGATTATAGTGCTACTATATTAGGAACCTGACGGAGGTAACCGCTCTAGACCATCCATTCACACTTCCAATTAGCCTTGATAGATTGGACCACCAAAAGCATTCACAATCCAAGTATAAATTTCATCTACAAACAAGCATCTTCCATGTAAGTTTCAGAATTGTCCATCAAATAGCAACCGAGATATGGGCCTGAGAAGAAACTGTTGCCGGACCGATGACGAGTCAATCAGAACATACTGTGTGTAGTGTGACGTATTCTCTCAGTAGTTACATCATTCCCCCTAATATGGCAGTAGGGGTGGCCAGATACAAAGGACAGCCAATCAAAACCCACTCATATGGCAGAGTTCGAAATTCAAAGGAAATCAAGGTCAATGACGTTTCGTGTCTATTTATAAATTCTTTTGAACAGAGCCGGTGGACTGATATATGATGGCTAATTGGAAGTGTAAATGTGTTAGAATTGTGTATGGAGATGGTACATTGCAAGTCTACACTTGAACTCTTCTTTGTCAAAGGGTAATTTCATGAAATTTTATTATTTCTCCAAATAAACTGGCTCCTTCTTGCATTTGAAATGTCACCCAGTGCCGGGGATCACCCTATTGGGCAGCCCGGTGGTCTAAATCTTATGCTATTGGGGTCGGCATCAGCCAATGAAAAGCTGACTATCAGGTGACAGCAGAGTTAGTTTTCCCTGTTCACCATTTTTATTGAAAACATCACAAATGAAATGCCACATATAAAAGAATCATTAGTATCACCCAGTCTACCATTACAGTGACTGAACAGTTGTTTGGAACTGGTGGATGAACTGAGTTTACCTTGTAATATACTGGAACAATTCCTTGATTTCTGGTGTGACTGGTAGACTCTCATATTCGGCAGGATCATAGGCTCTACAAGATCATGAGAACACATGGTCATTGAAAAATACATACAACACACTCAACAAGCTACATTCGAACATAAATGGATGTGTTTTTTTTTAATTCCAGTGTTTACAGATTCAATGGAACCAAAGAACAATCAGAAAGTGGGAAGGGGGGTATAATAAAATATTTTGTATGGATCAATTTCACCATAAGGAGGAAGCAGGATGCTTACATTCATACTCCATGTAATGATCACGAGACAATGCATACCACAGCCAAGTCTGAGAACATCAATGTATGAAGACTCAGGGTTTTTCAGCTGCACAAATGCAGAGACAATAGATGTTTACATGCAGGATCTACTGTGCTTATGGTTGGGTTTACAATGCACATGAGTTAACAAGAGAAGGGTTTGGTAGATCTGGAAGCCTACCTATCCATCTGTTCTACAAGCCAGCCTGAACTCAGGTGTGTGCATCATCAGTAATGTTCTTATACATATCAAGAAATCACAAAATCTTAATGTATTTAAAAGACCTTCATTTTATCAAAGTATCTGTGTTTATTGAATACAGAGATGTAATTATAATAACCCACAGTACAGAACTTGATATATGTTGCTTGTAAAAATCATAATGCACTTGTACATGAGTAAATCTTTATTGCATAATTATGTCTGCAGAGCTGTAAACATATATATCATTAAGTGTGTGTGTGTGTGTTTATGAGAGAGAAACTCAAGGAAGATTGGTACTTGTTCTAATTGATCTCTGTCATGAAATAAAGTATTATTATTACCCTAACTGAGCGGCCTGGTCATCATCCTGAACACAGGTGTGCAGATCATCAGTTGATCAGTTATGTTCTTACCCCTCTAACTGGGCGGCCTGGTCATCATCCTCATCATCATCTTCATCCTCGTCCTCCTCACTTGTCTCAGATCCATCCTCCTCCTCCTCAGAGTAGGCAGGCGGTTTCATCGACGGCACTGGTCGAGTCATCGGGGCAACCTGAAAATGGTTCATTTTGAGAGTCTAACTATGATTTGTCACAAAATATCATCAAAATCACCAGAGCTGATGTACTATAGTGTGCAGTTCAAGAGCCTAGCCATGATCCCTTTGAGATAATGCAATAACTAAAATTTCACCATGATTAAATTGCTCAAGGTCAGGCAAATTGGAAAGACTTCTGTTTAATAATTAGTTGCATATGTAGCATATATTTTGAGTGAGTGAATAGGATACATTTGATTCCTATCCTTCAAAAGATATCATCAATATTAGAATTTGACCTTGGTAAAATAGCTAACAGTCATCTTCAATAGGCTCCAGACCCATTGCCAGTTGCACATGTCATATGAATTCGGAAATCCTGATAACAATCCGGCAAGAGAAATGGTGTTAACAAGCAAGATGGACAGACAGATGGATGAAATATGCAGACAATACTGTGTGACCTAAATTGGCCGATGGGTAAAAATCCATAGGCTTCTTCTTTGTCATCTCTGAACTGTAAAACATAACACTTTTCAATAATTTACTGATTTTTGGCTCAATCTTTTGATATGTTTACCCAATGCTTGATGCCATGACATGGAGCTTGAGATATTGCACAGGCATGACAGCCTACAAAAGTTAACAGACATTTACACAGAAATCGTGATCGCAATATATGACCTGGTCTATCAACCGGCATATAAAAAATATTACATTTTGGCAACTTACATTATGGTCTTAAATGACGGAAGTGATTTAATTTTAAGGTATTAGCAGAAAGGTTATGTGAACATGAATGACGTGAGCTTACTAGCTTCTCTTTCAAGTTCCCATCATCCCCCTTGTTGGCTATGTCAAACTCCTCATCTGACTGGTCCGACATCTTGGCCTCGGGCGGGGTGTTACCCCGACTACGGCCAATGTCTGTCAAAATAATACAGAGATTTATCACATACATAAATGTACTCATGGCAAAAGTAAATAAGATGGTACACATAACATTTTTTGCCAATGTCTTAATGCGGGAATCCAGGAAAGTCTGGCCACCAGATGCAGCCACTTCATAGTTTGGGTAACTAAACAGTCTTTTTCAGCTGAAAGGTACTCATTTCAACAAAAACATAGGTAGCACCCAAAAAGTGCATTGACCCCTCAGCCATAAAACATTAGATGTATGAACAGTTGGATGGAAGATAAGGGTTTTAATATTGGGAATCAGCCTTCAACGAGGTAATGGTACTAGCATTACCAAATAATTTAGGTTTATGACCAGGGCTAGGTAAGTATTCAGGTAAGTGTTGAGGAAAAAGGGCAATAACTCTGAGTTTGAACAGTCAGCATGGTCAGTGCACATCACCAAGGTACTAAGCATGAAGGAAGGAAGTTTCAAAGTTGCATGTCCATCAAATATATTAACCGAAATATGGAACGGACAAGAAATTGTTGTCGGGTGGGATGAAGAGCCATAAAAAAAAACTGGACAGTGTACATCAGCAATATACTTAGCATCTTCCTTGTAAGTTTCGTCGTGGTCCATCAAATATTATAAACCAAGATATGGACTGGACAAGAAATTCTTGATGAACTGGATATTAAAGGGGCCACAACTCATCGCAGTTGCAAAATCATCGAAGCCTGTTAACAACCTGACAGTGCACAACGGCAAGGTACTAAGCATCTTCCATATGTAAGTTTCGGAGTTGTCTGTCAAACAGTAACCCAGATAAGGTACAAGTGGAGAGTGGTGAACCAGTACAGTTGGAGAGCCTGGAGTGACCAATGGATTCTTCTGGATGGTGCCTGACCGGTTTCGATCTGGTGTGGATCTCATCAGAGGCTTGCAGATGGTGACTGCTTTCCGCTTTATATACCTGCGGGCAGTTGACCGGTGTTGTCAAGTGTGACCGGTATGTTGACCGGTGAAAACAAAAGTTGGCAGGCTGTTGGCCTGTGTTGTTAGGTGGTTGACATGTTGACCGGCAGATTGGTTCCTGGGTCGGCATGTTGACCGGTAGGGGTTGCTGAGGGCCGATGTGACCGCAAAACAGCAGAAACGGCCGAAAGTGTTGGCCGGTAAAGTAAAGGAAGCGGATTAGGCCTCAATGTGGGCTCTGGAGGTCTAAAGTTTGGCCTAATGGCCAAAAGACCGAAAAAAGAAGACTAAGGCTGTCTTATGAAGAAGCAAATAAATGTTTTATTTGTAGAAGGCTAGAAAGTCATTGTAACAATCAGTGATGACGTCACAATGAGTTAGGAATCTCGACGTTAAATGGCGTCGGGAGCGCCCAAGACGTCATGTGTGACGTCAACAAAGAACTAGACTGTTTGTCTTTATAAGCGACGTCATAAAGGTGACATCGCGGCCTGGAGAGTATGTACTCTCTCAGTGTGGCCCAGGAAAAGGAAAAATGAAAAGGAATAATCACACATTGTTATTTTCTCTCTTTGCCATATAGTAACCCAGATAAGGACCAGATAAGAAATTGTTGCTGGACTGATGACAAAAGACAAAGGTCATAACTCTGTGGGAAATCATTGGAGCACATAAAAAACAGAGAGTGCACATCTGCGAGATACTGAGCATCTTCCATGTCAGTTTCGACCTTGTCCATCAAATATTAAGAGATACATGTATGGCTGGACAAGAAATTAATGACTAACAGGATAAAGGGCTATAACTTGGTGAGAAATTATCAAAGCGTGTGAAAAAAAAACCTGACAGCGCACATTATTAATAAATATCTTCCATGTAAGTTTCCGAGTTGCCCATCATCAAAATGCATAATATAATACCTGAGAGTGCACATCAGTAAGGTACTAATCATCTTCCCAGTAAGTTTCCATCAAATACATGTAGTAACTGAGATATGGACTGGACAAGAAATTGTTGCTTGATAATGGTCATACCTCTGGGGAAAATCATAAAAATGCATAAAAAAAACTTGACAGTGCACATCAGCAAGGTACTAAGCACCTTGCTTGTAAGTTTCGGAGTTGTCCATCATATAGTCACCGAGATATGGATCTGACAAGAAATTGTTGCTGAGCGGACAATAAAGAGCCATAACTCTGTGGAAAATCACCAAAACGCATAAAAAAATGTGTAAAAAATGTGACAGTGCACATAGGTAAGGTACTAATTTTCTTGCATGTATTTTTGGAGTTGTCCATTAGTAACCGAAATAGGGTCTATATGCGCTGGATCAGAAATTGTTGACGGATGACCATACCGTGATACGACTAGATGTACATGCCCCATTACAAGATCCTGCAGCCCAATGGGTTGAGGGTACAAAGATGCCGTTTCTGTGCAAACTAGACACATGTCCTTCACATCTAGAGTATGGTCATGATGGTAGGAAACCGGAGGACTTGCACAATACCAATTTTCCAATCAGATTCAGTGACGGACACTTCCTGTTTGTTGATATTGGCCCAACCCCATCTGACAGATGGTTTATATTCTGGTCCTATTTGCCCTTTACAAAATACATAGTATTACAATGTAGGTATGAATGAAAACCCGAGCGGTTGAAGTCCCCTGACGTTGAAACAATTGATTAGGCTTGAAACAGTCATGTTCAGTACCTGGCATGGAGAGCAATCTCAAGTGAGAACTTGGCAAGGTACCGACAAGTACTGAATTTGTCCTAATCCGGTCAAGTTTTCAGAAGTTATTGTTCAGAAATGAAACTTGGCCCACAGGTGGCGTCGTCTATGGGTGGATCGGCATGAAAAACAATCTCAAGCAAGGTCTTGAGGCAAGGTACCAACATAACAAATTTTGAAAGAATCCGTTTAGGTTTTTCAAAAGTTATGGCACAGAAACAAAATTTGGTCCACAGGTGGCACCACCTATAAGTGGGTTGGTGTGAAAAACAATAACAAGCGAGATTTTGAGGTGAGATACCCACCTACCAAATTTGAAAAGAATACATTAAGTTTTTCGTAAGTTATTGCCCGGAAACAACTTGGCCCCCAGGTGGCACCACCTATACGCGGATCGCAGTGGAAAACAATTTCAAGCAAGATCTTGAGTCGAGGTACCCACATACCAAATTTGTGAAGAATCTGTTCAGTTTTTCAAAAGTTATTGTCTGGAAACAAAATCTTAACTTGGCCCACAGGTGGTGCCACCTTTCGGTGCATTTGAGTAAAAAACAATCCCAAGCGACATCTTGAGCTACCCACATACCAAATTTGAAAAGAATCCATTCAGTTTTACAAAAGTTATTGTCCAGTCCACAAATGAAGTTGGACGAATGGACAGTCGAATCACAATACTATAGTCCCCCTTCGGCGTCGGGAGACAAATAATATGTTGTGAAACAAGAGTAATGTATGTACTTACAATGAGCCGGAATGCAAGAAAAATATTGCTTAATCTAATAATATGCTTCTGGAAAGTCTACACTTATACAGTTCCTTATTAAGGAAGTTTCTAAGAATCATTTAAACATCGCCCTTCTGAGGATGAGATGAGATGATACTGGACGAGATATTGTTTCTAGGCTGTGCCTCGGAAAGCTATGGCGAGAGAAACCAAATCTTGTCTCATATTACTCTGGAAGGGCAACGTTTAACTGATATTATTTGAGAGACATTTTAGAAGTTGGAAACTATATAGCAACCAAACAAATTATTATGGATAACAACTTCTTTGTTTATCAGCTGGTGATGTTTTGCTGTGGTTACTAACAGCGTT
The DNA here is from genome assembly GCA_036873755.1 of Hanleya hanleyi. Lineage (NCBI taxonomy): Eukaryota > Metazoa > Mollusca > Polyplacophora > Lepidopleurida > Hanleyidae > Hanleya > Hanleya hanleyi. The sequence continues at coordinate 9,454 of JAVTVY010046976.1, forward strand.
CACTTCTTTGTTTATTAGCTGGTGCTGTTTTGCTGTAGATGCTAACAAATCAAATCTCTGTTAATAACTACAGCCGAATGTAAACATGCTAACAAAGAAGACTTTATCCATAATAATTTTGTTGGTTAATAATATTAGTTCTGATGATGCCTATCTCAGAAAAATGTTGGTATGTACATCATCAGACATGTCAGATAAATCAGAGTGGATATTAAGGTACAATCAAAAAGATAGTGCCTTTACCAGAGTTTGGAGCTAGCCTGGGAGTCGGTGTGTATGTACTGGCTACCTCTTCTGCGTCTGGGACTTCAAGAGATTCGTCGTATGGCTGGTTCTGGTAGATCTGTGCCTAAGATTATAAAGAAAGTATTTTCAGAAAGCATGCTTGAGCACATCAGCACATCATAGAGAACACCTGTTTTCACAAAGCACTAATTGCTGTGGCCTCCATCTCCAAAAAATATGCTCTAATTCACCTTAAAGTGCACCAGTTGGTCTGGCCACCATCTCTCCACCAAGCCATCATCTCCCCAGGAACATATGCTCTAGCTGGTCTTATGGAGCACCAGTTGACCTGGATGCATCTCCCCAGAACATGCTCCAGCTCATCTTACAACATAGGCCTACCATATGCCCTGGCCCCATCTCCTGAGGATCATGGTCTTGCTGATATTACAGAGCACTAATTGTGCTGCCCTTCTCTGCCTAGGAACCATCCTTGCTAAAACCAGGGGTTACTCTCTATCCTAGATTTAGCCCCTGGTACGCTTGGGCAATGTATCGGGATCAACGACAACACAGCGGTGGATGCCAATCAGCAAAAGCAACATCCTGCACACATTGACCAATCAGATCACTTAAATACTGCCACCATGGCAACCATGACAACAGATTCGAAAACATCATAGCTTGCGCGATACCCAGTGGCGGATGAACATGCACCTTTTCAACAATCATGAACATTAATAAATATAAACGAAACATAGTTTAAACAAAATCTATTTGAAGAGAAAAAAAAATATGCTCATCTATATCAAACATCCAACAAGCCAGGCAAATGTATAGGAAACAATGAAACTTTAAAGGCAGTCCGCAATGTCAGTGTATCCGACCTCACCTTCTCACTGAAGGACTTGAATTGGGTTGAAACGCATGGATTTCTATAAAATTTCACTGGTCTATCCATTAATATTTTATTGTTATGCGTGCTTGGATTAAATATTTTACATTCGGTATCAGCAAATAGTTTAGCAGCGAAAGTAAAACGTATTTTACCATCAGCGCAGTTTTTCTAGGTCACGCAACTGGAATGTGGGCAGAACGCGGTCAGTGCTATGCAAGTTGGTCAAGGGTTCGCCTTTGGCTCACAAATAGAAACCTTGACGTGGTGAAGACGCCTAGGAACAGGCTCTAGCTCATTTTAGAGTATTGGGTACTATATATGTCCTGCCCTTCTCTCCTTAGGAACATGCTTCAGCTGATTTTACGATATGTCTGTATATTGAAATAAGCTTGTGTGAGGGTGTGTGAGGGTTGAATTTCACCAAATATTTTGTTCGTTTGGGACTTCCTGTCAACTCGTTTATCAGGTCCCATAGCGGTAAAGGCAGGCACGACTAACGCTATGTTCAACTTAGCTATTGTACACATGGAATTGGAACAGCCCTAGTTGGTGGTCGTAAGTCAAGAACTTGGGCTGATTGTGGTTGTGACAAAGTGGAAGTCGTCTTGGTACATCCACCAAAAGATCCAGTATACCTGGGAGCCACGGCCATACTGGCTAATATACATGTAGCACAATGAGAATATGACAAATAGGATCAATATGTCCATTTTAGTAGTGGGCAACAGTTATGTAGTACAGGTTATAGGGATTAAATTTAAGGATTTGTGGCACTTGTTTCACTAGGGCAGATAACATTTTCACAGATTCCAGTCGGCTTTGTTTTTTTTCACAGATATCCCACTGGCTGTATAGCCATGATAGCTGAGGACGTGGGGGTTATCAGAGTGGTGACAAGAACCATCTTGGATGTGGTGCGAGTCATAGGCCACTGGTGTCCAGGCCACAGAGGAATCAATGGCAATGAGCTAGCAGATGAATATGCTAAATCTGCAGCAACTGAGGCAGTCCTTACATACAGACTCTGCCAAAGACAAAACCTCAGTGTTTCGTCACATTCATACATGTACAAGGGCAGTAGTCAAATGACAGCGGTGTGTGGATAACTATGCTTTTAAAGTGGATACTGTCCAGTCTGTGATAATAAAAGCTGAGAGCCAGAATTTTTGAGAGCCGAGAACAAAGTCAGCTTAATCAGATCTTAAGTACCACACCATCAAACTAATGTAACATCAGCAGACTGCAGTGTTTGAAAAGTACCGGTACCAGAAACTGTACATCACTATATCTTTAAGTGCAATAGGTTTGTAGAGGAAGATATACTTCCCTCCACCAACACAAATTACCTGGGCGGGGCCTAACGCATGTGGTCAAGCTCTGTCTGCGTTACCCCAGCAGCTGACGACGCCTTCTTCTTTACGACATCGTAAAGTGTTAGTGTTATTATAGTCCAATACAATGGGTGACTGACAGCCTTTCTTTTATTATTTGGATGTTCGATTGGGCTGTACAGTCCCATTGGTAACGAAGTCAAGTGCAGGTGCAGAAATCTTCCTCCAGAAAAATAGGAGATTTTGAGAAAATAAAGAACTGACAAGCACACTCACCAGTATGAATGAATTACTTGTGTTTCAAGGCACAAAATAACACCACCCACACATCTGAACCACTCTACGTAAAGTTCCACGGAGACAACAAACTGTCACATGTTCCAGAGCACCGAAAATCCATCCAAAAATGGCGAATATGGCTTCACACTAAAGCATTATGGGACGTAATCACACGATCCCTCGTGTCACATGGTGTACACAAACGCACGTGTACAGAAAGGGACCTTTCAAGAATTACCAAAAAGCGAGCACAAAACTTGTGCGTTAGTCAGATAATTTGAGAAGACCTCATATCTCAGAGTATCACATGATTCGTTCACACGTGTTGGTGTGTGCCTACGTCACTTCCCTTCATATGCCAAAGTAGAAGGAGCCTAATTTTTTTACGCTGATCGGACAAGATTTATCTGCCTATGGCTTAATGAGAGATCGATGGATGCCTGGAATGTGCCATTTTGTGGATCTAAGCTGTACGGATACATTCAAACCGGTCAATTAATTATTGCGTCACAATTTGACAATTTTTGAAGTCCGAAGCCCTGCCTCTTGAAACAAGATGGCAGCCTGTGTGACTGTGATACGGACATGGTAGACATCAACATATTAAAGGAGGACGTATTCCAGTCACATTATATTGGACTAGTGTTATTAGTGGTGCATGCGCATTGGAGCGTTTCTTGTACTTCTGCCATTTTCAACATTTGAGCGTGATGGGAAGATAGTGACATGATTTGGGGCTATTTACGTGTACTTGCGCTGCAGGAATGAGCCAGGTAATTTGTGTCGGGGGAGGGAAGTATATTTGACGTGTTAACAACCCGTTAAATGCCATATAGTCATTATACATTTTTGTGATGTTTGGCCGCGAAGAAAATGACGCTACTGATGTCTGTCCTAGTAAGGATGTGCAACTCAGTCGTGGCTACTTTTGAGTTGCATATATGTGGCTAACAGTGATGATATATCTGATACCATCGCTTTTATTCAATTAATAATTTTCACTATTTCATCATCGAGTATATAATAAAATGTCAGTACCCCAATCACACGCGACCCTTATCGTTGTCTTTGATGCCCGCTCGAAGCGGTCATTCGACTATTAAAATACCTCCTGTACGGTATGATAATGATGATGGAAGAAATGTTGGGGTCGGCGTATTCGACTGATGAAACGGAATTCGACTGATGAAAACGGAAACTCGGTCGGCTATTTGTTGATAGCTCGCTTGATACTGGTTCGATTCTGACAATCTAAACTTTCCGGAGTAGCTGTAGAGATTCTCTTTTCAAAAATATATAGTTTGATGACAAAAGTTTTTTAATTTTTGAGATAGTGGGCAACTGAAATTTTCGTGTCGACTTCGCTGAAATTTTTTCTGGACCGACCGACATGCGGTTTTTCTTGTCCGGAAAATTATTCCGTGGACTGACTGAGATACTTTTAGGTTTCCGGAACGCTCTACTTTCTTACGAATAAAATGATATAAAATATATGCATGTACCGTACCTTCTACCATTTTCCTTAAAAGGGTTCGCTGAAAAAAACCGATTGAAAATCACAACATTTTCAGTTGAATCTGCCGTAAAACGGATTAGTGAAGCGAGTTAAAAACTCGGATTTGGAGACGGACTTCAGAAGATTCCGAAAATCCAGAATAAGGATCGCGGGTAAGTTTATTGAAAGATTGGTTATGTCGGTAGGTCATAAGTGTCGAATTAAATTTAAAAAGCATAGTTTGCACAAAAAATATCCTAGTTTTCAAATAAATGAATGTTTGTCATGTAATAACTTAATGTAAATGCATATATTTTATATCATTTTATTCGTAAGAAAGTAGAGCGTTCCGGAAACCTAAAAGTATTTCAGTCAGTCCACGGAATAATTTTCCGGACAAGAAAAACCGCATGTCGGTCGGTCCAGAAAAAATTTCAGCGAAGTCGACACGAAAATTTCAGTTGCCCACTATCTCAAAAATTAAAAAACAACATCAACAAATCAACAAATAACCGACCGAGTTTCCGTTTTCATCAGTCGAATTCCGTTTCATCAGTCGATTATCTGATCCCGAAATGTTGTTGTTGTTGTTGACATTAGTTACCAGTTATTTTATCGTATTTTTCGAACAGGATTACTCGACAGTACAGCTATTTTTTTATAATCATAAAGGATTCGACTCTATCAAGTTTATAAATGTATAATTCAGGACAGTATACAATGAAAATTCGCGAAATCTCACGTTTCTTTGCAACTCTTCGTCCGAATCGTCCGCCATGGAGAAAAGGAATGCCGCAGTGCCCGCCGGGATAAAGCTACACTGACAGTGACATAGCCATCAATTCGAATGAATTTAAATATAAAGGCTTAGATCAAAGGAGATTCATTTTGCCTCCTGAAATATCTACATCATAACAGTTATAATATTTCAAAGAAGTTTGTTGATACACTTAATATATAAAAGTATGTATTTTATTTCTAGCCACCTTTGCGACCTCTGACGGTTTTATTGACAACTGCTGAGAACGGAAGGAGGATATAGTATCCGGATTTATGCAAATCAATTGACCAATATTGAGGCCAATATTGACTTCGCGGATTTATCAAATTTAGAGAACAATGAATGTCTTACAGTAGCATATCTCTCGTGACCTTGCGTAATTTCTCCGAATGGAGGAATTAAGCCTGGTAAACGGATCTTGCGACACATGTATACATGCATAATTTTACAAAAACGCTGTCACTGAAAACACCTGTTCCCCGCGTGATCGTCACAGCGGACTGCACCTGCGAATAAGCAATCAGCATTACTACTCCAAGAACAAGAAAATCGTTAGATTGTCACAGAGATGAATTTTCTACGGCGTTCCCCAGGAGTAGTCCACAAACAGTAAGTGTAGTGGTCTATCAACAAGTCCAAATAATCTATTAATAGGTCCTTTAATGTTTTAAGTTAAAGGTGAACTGAAAAGCTTTCCAATGTTCTGTTAAAATGTCATAAAAGCAAGAATTTCTATAGTTGTTACAACTATGTGTGGTAATAGTTCTGTGGATTATTGTTTTATTTTGGGTATGTGAGAAGTCAAAAGTTATACCACCAGAGAAGGAGAGCCAAAACTTTTAAAAATGTCATCGCTTGCCTTCCGTTGTTTTTGGAACGTCATGATGTTATAGTGGTCCTCGCTCATTCATCCGACGTAGCATGACATCACATTTAAATAAAATTTGAATGAAGGAGATCGCTATAGGATACGATGAGCGTGTCGTGGCCGAATGGTTAGAGTGTCTGACTCTGCCCCGGAGTGCTACAGCTGGCGTGGGTTCGCGCCTCGCCAGTGACCGCTTACATATATACTCGCCTATTCACAAGGCGCTGGACTGATTCGGTGTCCAGGGTAATATGGACTGATGGTGGAACTAGTTGCTACGCTAGACCTTCGCCAGCGGAGGCACTTGGGGAATAAAGTACCTGGGCGTCTTTCAGTGACCGCTATATAAATTCACTCACAGTAGTACATCGCACACATCTGGTCAGAAAAAGGGACGGGTCTATATGTACAGTCAGGAGGTGTCAATGCACTGTAAATAAGTTACTTGCACGGCCTGCGCAGCACAGCACGGGACCTCGACTGCTACTGACCCTGTCTCGACCACCCTAGTAAGCGGCGGGGTTACTGCAAGCTTCTAAATACCTCTGTAAGAGGGTGCTCCTAGTCTGAAAGGAGGGACGTCCGGAACAACAACAACAACAATATGGTAAGTTATTGATGTTGTTGTTACAATGGAAAATAATGCCTAAGGACATAAAAATTTAAAACAACATAATCCAAGCTCCCTATAACCCTTCACACCAGACGACAATAATTCAGGTAATTTCTGAAAGATTGTCTGGCTTGGGTCAGATTTCTCCCATACAAAAAAACGCAAAGTGGGACAATCTCTCAGAAAATATGTCATCTGGCATGAAGGGTCATAGGAAGGTCGGACTAAAAACAACACTGCATGAAGTTCGCACACCCATTTCGCCATACAACATTTTGGCACAAAGATTTTAAGCGGTGAGTATGACATTTTGGTACACAACATTTCGGCAACTAAGTTCACAGGTTGCTGAAGATTACAGGCCCGTAGGCTGTGGGGTTCGGGGGACGATTCGGACAAAGAGTTGAAAAGAAACATGAGATTTTGCAAAGTTTTACCCCCTCCCTCCCCCTTTTGCCCGAGCAAAGGTTTCCATCTAACACAATATTGTGAAAGAACGTTTGATTGATACTAAATGTTGAAATGTACTATCCGAATGCACTATCTGAAAATTAAAAACTTTCCAGAAGGGACGTATCTGTATGTCTAATAAAGTCCGGTCATTAAAAGTAGAAAATGAGGCCTAAACCCACCGTTTCACATTTAGATTTAAAAATATTACTGGCAGGGATAGACTCGTGTCGTTCATAACGTATATAGTCTGTGACTGAGTTCCACATATAAACTTGCATTCATCCAGAAGTTTGGAAGTTTTTACAAATCAAAATATGCTGTCAAAAATACACCAGAGAGCACCAAGATCTAAATTGCTTTCTCAAAAATCAAAAGGCCTCGGACCTAATTAGGTGCAAGAAAGTGAGATATCTTTCTATACATTTATACACCACTCTACAATGATCTTCGAGGTAAACACTATTACCGGTACCTGAGAATGCACCCGACAGCACCATTTTACTAAATTTCAATTTAATAAAGGCCAAGGGATACCATAGGCAAATAGAAGTCCCACTACTGTATTATGCAAACTGATGTTTAATTAGAAGTCTGAAGCCAATTCAAGTTGACTGACCTTGATCAAGGTCAAATTCTAGTTAATAAATATGTTTAAGGATAGCTATCCCGTTAGAGGCAGTTTTTACACCCCGTGACAATTTGTCTTCTGTATCAATAAATATACAAGATAACCATAATATACTATATATTTTATGACAGCGTACATTGTAGGGATTCCAACTATATGATTTGTAAACTGACACTGCTACTGTGTAGAAAATATTCCAATTTTAAAATATTCCAATTTTAAAATATTCCAATTTTAAAATATTCCAATTTTAAAAAATTATTATACGCCCGCCCAAAAGGCGGTCGTATTATGTGATGGCGGTTTCCGTCCGTCTGTCTGTCCTGCCGTCCGTCCGTCCGTCCCCCGTGTCCGGTCTATATCTGGAGCAGTTTTCTATCTTTCTATAAACTTGCATTCATCCAGAAGTTTGGAAGTTTTTACAAATCAAAATATGCTGTCAAAAATACACCAGAGAGCACCAAGATCTAAATTGCTTTCTCAAAAATCAAAAGGCCTCGGACCTAATTAGGTGCAAGAAAGTGAGATATCTTTCTATACATTTATACACCACTCTACAATGATCTTCGAGGTAAACACTATTACCGGTACCTGAGAATGCACCCGACAGCACCATTTTACTAAATTTCAATTTAATAAAGGCCAAGGGATACCATAGGCAAATAGAAGTCCCACTACTGTATTATGCAAACTGATGTTTAATTAGAAGTCTGAAGCCAATTCAAGTTGACTGACCTTGATCAAGGTCAAATTCTAGTTAATAAATATGTTTAAGGATAGCTATCCCGTTAGAGGCAGTTTTTACACCCCGTGACAATTTGTCTTCTGTATCAATAAATATACAAGATAACCATAATATACTATATATTTTATGACAGCGTACATTGTAGGGATTCCAACTATATGATTTGTAAACTGACACTGCTACTGTGTAGAAAATATTCCAATTTTAAAATATTCCAATTTTAAAATATTCCAATTTTAAAATATTCCAATTTTAAAAAATTATTATACGCCCGCCCAAAAGGCGGTCGTATTATGTGATGGCGGTTTCCGTCCGTCTGTCTGTCCTGCCGTCCGTCCGTCCGTCCCCCGTGTCCGGTCTATATCTGGAGCAGTTTTCTATCTACATTTCTAATTTTTGATGAGTGGATACCCTATGGGGAGACGATGTGTCGTGTACCAAAATGAAGGTGGAGGTCAGAGGTCAAAGGTCACTAGCCTAAAAAATAGGAATTCACTGACGTGTTCGTGTCCGGTCTATATATGTGAACGTTTTCTATCCACAGTTACAATTTTTTGTGAGTGGATACGCCAGGTGGAGACGATGTGTCGCGTATCAAAATTGAGGTCGAGGTCAGAGGTCAAAGGTCACTGTTGCCCAAAATCAGGAAATCATTGATCATTGAAAGTTTTCTATCTACAGTTCTAATTTTTGGTGAGTGGATGCACTAGGGGGGAACGATGTGTTGCATACCAAATGTAGGTCGGGGTCAGAGGTCAAAGGTCAGTGTGATCTAAAAATCAGGGAATCATTAAAAATTACTAATTTTTTGTGAGTGGATTTAATAGGCAGAAATGAAGACTTTAAGTGTTGCATACCAAAAATTATGTCAAGGTCAAAGGTCACTGTGACCCCAAAATCAGGAAATTATTAAAAATAACATTTTTTGTGTCAGTAGATACATTAGGGGGACACGATGTGTCACATACCAAAATGTAGGTCAAGGTCAAAGGTCTAGGTCACTGTGACCCCAAAATCATGAAATTGTTAAAAATCATGATATTTTGTGTCCATTGAGAAATTACGGGGAGATGTTTGTCATGAACCAAAATTTAGGTCAAGGTCAAAGGTCAAGGTCACTGTGACGCCAAAATCAGGGAATCCTTAAAAATCATGATTTTTTGTGTCCATTGATACATTGAGGGAAGACGATGTGTCGTGTACCAAAATTTAGGTCAAGGTCAAAGGTCAAGGTCACTGTGATCCCAAAATCAAGAAACCATTAAAAGTCACATTTTCATATGCCTGTCGAAGGCGAGGTCGTGAAATGCGATGTTGCGTTCTGTCTATTCATCCATTAACATTTGTTGTCCATGCGATATCTCTAGTTTCAAGGTATGGATTGGTACCAAACTTTGAGTATACCTTACTCGCATGGCAAAGAGGAGCCATACATTTGAGAACAATTTGTCAAAGGTCAAGGTCACAGTCCCCAAAAAGTGAATCAAGTTCCCCTGCATGTATATGGTATTGTCCTGTGGAATTGTCTCCCATGTTTGAAACCGCTACATTTAGTTGAACTGCTGTGAAATAAAAACCATACATTTACTAATTTAACGGGAAGAGGGGTCCTTTATGAACTTCACACCTGTTTATTAAGAACAAAAGTTTACTTCATCATTTTCTTCTTCCTTCATGAAAAATTCTCTCTGAAAGGAATCCAGGAAAACTACTATTTTCTTGTGTTTTGACTATTGTCGATTTCAGTGTGGGATATGTGAGCTCTCAGCTCTTGCTTCAAGGTCAACTAGTTACGTAAGAGTTAAGCTCATTTTAGTTTATCATTCAATATAACATGTGATATATATTACATTCTCAGAAGCACAAAATTGTAGACCTTTCGTTGGATTGTTAGCTACCAATTGGAATCAAGGCTATTAAACATCCTTGAAATTTGGACCAATTAATTCCAGATATACGGGCATATATTGAAGCCCCTTGGGCTCTTGTTTCAATTGAAATTTTATGAAAACTGTTTATCTTGTTTCAACTTTGATGGTATACCTTGATCATGTTGATAGGAGACAACTCAAACTAGTAAACTTATCTAATCTTTTTAAATTTTTGCCTGGTTTTATTTTTACAGCTCTATTTTACTAAAATAAATTGAAAAAAACGTACTATTTTACGGTCATTTGTCTTAAAAGTTGAATAATTATAAGCTAAGCTCAACTTAAAAAAAGTGAGATAAAGTTTACTTGATCACTTATAAGTAACAAGCATGCCAAATTTCAAAAGCATAGCATGAATATTTTTTGAGAAATAAACGTTTAAATCTCTGATTTTGTAAAAAAAATGAAAGGCTAGAAATCGGGCAAAACGTGTCCAGCTACATGTATACATCTGATGAATTAATCCTAATTTTTTTGCTTGAATTCTATTGTCAAATACATTTTTAATCTGTCTTAGGGACCGTATCCATCCAACGTTCGTTTGCTAGACGTTTTAAACGATGAAAAAAAACGTCGATGCAAACGATGGGTGTATGAGTTGATCGTTTTTTAAAAAACGCCGGTCAGATAAAGACGATCGCCGGAAATCTCCGGCAACCTACGGTAAGGGTGCCGGTCGTCTTTTCACACCTCGAACAAAGGTGCAGACGTTTTCTAGCAAACGATTGAAAGTCTCCTGGCAAATGATCGGCTCGAAGTAGTCCCGCTTTACAGACGCAAAAACAACAACAACGACCGTGTCGCTTGAGGCCGTGAAAAACGGATTATGAGAACGGAACACAAATTAATGTTGTTTTTTTCTCCAGATTTTTGCTATACGTGTGCTGCTTGACTATATCTTAGAATCGGTTACGGTGTAATTCGTTAATAAACAAAATATTATGGAACCATGATATCGTTTTATGAACGTGCGATTCGAATCTTATGTATTTTGCAGAATACGGGCTTTGCACATTTTGGAATGCGGCTTCAAAAAAGTCAGTTCTAGATTACCATTTGATTTGATTTGATTTTTATTTCACCATGCATAACAATAATGTTTAGTAAACAAAATATAATAGTGGCGGGATGAAAACCCCGAGGGGTTTGTTTTATCCCAAAATAATTATTATATTTACAAAGATGATAATATGCGGTAAACTCTATCATAGTGAGACAAAAACACAAATTTAATTTCCAACTTCCACAGACGGCAAACAGAATAGATGTCTAATTATGTTCCAGGAATAAATACGATTATATCCTCGATTTGAATAATGAGAGCGAAACGTGAGATTTTAACTGAGAGGGTAAATTGTTCCATATTTTGGGACCCTTTATTTTAGTACTATAAGTCAGAGTAGTAAAAATCGCGATATAAATTTAATTTAGCCTGTCTAGTTGGGTACCTGTGGACAACAGATAATTTTGAAAAATATGATCTGAAAGTGTTTGGAATTAGGTCTGTATGATTGAAAAATTTGTCAACAAAATTAACACCTGGTAGTCGTTTATTTGTTTTATGGACAATATTTGTAATTTTTGGAATGAGATGATCATAGTTTTACTTTAACAATTATTATTACGTTTGATTACAGATAAATGTCGAGTGAAACATTACAATCTAATGCGTATATTTTTTCTCTTTCAGGACGATGCGTAAGCGCAGAAATTTACAAGACATTCACCATAGATAACGGTTTTCTAATGGTGTAACTCATAATTTTGTTTTTGTTCAATTTGCGCTTTTGAAGCGCGCCTTGTTTGGTAAGCTTTTAAAGTTACATCTGCAAATATCTATACGTGATGAGTACTCTATTCATCTGAAGTTTGTAATTTCGATAGAAGTCGGATACCCGTGGTTGTACATTTACAACTTTTAGAGCAACGCCGCATGCCATTTTCATACAGAGAGATTATTTTGTCACTTGGTATCGTCGATCCAGTTATGAGAGATCGTGTATGTAATTAACAAGAATTAACTAGTCTTGTTTCGCCGTTGGGATTCGAGTGGGTAATCAAAATAACCATTGTTTATTACTTCTTAATTTGCTATGGGCTGTATCCCACCGTGTTAATTCCTCAATTTCTCACATGTCATTTATTACTCTTCATAGCGCATATTTGTTGATCTCTCTTTGTTATTGGTTTAAACAATATTTTATTCCAACAATGCAATGCATACGATCAGTAATAAAATTTATGTGAACTTACCTTGATTTCCTGTATGTTGTTCCATAGCGAATGAAGTATCGGTTGTGGTGAGAAACAAATAAGCTGGATGTGAAAGACGATGTGTATAGTACTAAAGATGAGATCATATATGTCCAACCTTCCAGAAATGCACTTAAATATATTTTTCATGGAACAAAACTGCATGGCTTATTTAGAGCCCGGAGTGATCAACTAAAACTGTCCCGGAAATGTGCAACTGTGAATAAACAAAAAGTATAAAATCAAAGACACTTGTTGCCTTTTATTTAATAATGTCTTTGAAATGAACAATCCCTTCAGCGATACTTCCCGTGAACGTCCATTTATTTGAATTATGGTAGTAATAAAGCAAATGCCCGTGGATGCCGCCTCCGGAAGTAACTCTTGCGTCCTTCGTGGCTCGAAAGTCAAGCTGTGTGTAGACCAATAGAACAGACAAAAAAGCTGATCACTTTACCATTATTATGGCTAGACAATAAATTGACAGCTTGGCAATATTGTTTACTAATCAAGCAGGATTCTTACCTATATGCTCACCGGAAATTAGTTTCTTCCACGTATAGTCCTGCTGGATAGGGATATGGGACTTTCTTGCACAATCATATGTTTATTGGTTAGAATCTTACAACAAAATATAAACATAACGAAGAAATATGCGGATATGCGAATAATATTATCCGGAGAAAAGGCGGTCATTCCTCTAGTTTCAATATGTCCATGGAGCAAACAAACCTGCAATGTAGAATAAAAGTGCGTTAAGTTGACCATAATAAATAAAACACCGATAATCAAATATTTAGATCTGTTTCGATAAAGTCTCAAATAAAAGATTGGTTGTCAAAAAATACATCTGTCTCAGCGCATTGCCGAGAAATTCCCTTCAATCTAAAACATTAAAAATGCTTGAATGAAGACTCAATGGAAATTCACACCTCCACTTTCTCTCGAGTAGCGATGTTCAAATATCAGGGTCACCAAATATTCTTCCGTGACAATTCTTTTTCATGGCACCCATCAAAGTATAGCTCTAGAAACTTTCTGGATAATTTTAATGTATTCGACTTGTGAATTGAAGGATCGTGAATATAGCGTTTTCCTCTCTGATCTGGTATATCGCCATGAACGTTTCGACAGACACGTGTTCTACACCGGTCTTTATTTTCCCGCCATGCGGGAGCAGTCCTGTGTCGACTTTTCTATGCTGGGGATAAACCGCAGTCGAAAT